>BNST01000346.1:0-10171 GCA_019650275.1 Xylocarpus granatum | reverse complement strand
ATGTTGAGGACCTTAGGAGGCAAAGGGAGCGTGAGAGAATGCGCGCAAGGCGCCAGGCAGCAACCAACCAGCAAGTGTGCACAACCAGCATGCACGCAGCAAGCAGTGAAGCACAGCCAGGTTCTGACTCAGTCCTAATCAATGGCGGAAATGAAAGCCAAGGAGAATTCCAGCAGCAGCAGGACACACATGATGAATTCCAGTAGCAATAGGATAGTCGCGACAAGAAGAATTCTAAGGGCACTTTTCTAGATGGCCTTGTACCTTGGCTAAGCCGAGAAGTGAAGATGAGGGATCCAAACTCTCTCACTCAGTGCATTCGATTGGCAAGACTCATCAATGATGGGAGAAGCATCACCTGCAGCACAACCAAGGTCATCAAACCCTCGGACAAACTAAGTAAAGCACCCTCATCAAGTAAGACAGTGGCCCCAAAAACAAAGGACCCTCTCAAACTATCCACCAAAGAAATCAACAGGAGGATCGAAAGAGGCCTATGTTTTAGGTGCAACGATAAGTGGCAAGTTGGCCACAAGTGCAAGAAAGGACTGTTCAACATCATTGAAGTAGTAAGTGATGAAGAACACGAGGAAAACAGCGAGGAAGAACAAGACAGCCGCATGGACAGCGAGGAGGAAGCAGAGTCAAAACACTCCCCAAATCAATCGGAAGAAGGCAAAATCAATTTGCATGCAGTAGGGGCAACCACCAAGCCTACTTCCATGAGGTTATTCGAAACCATTAACAGAAAAAAAATTTTAGTGTTGATAGATAGTGGAGCTACTCATAACTTTATCAACTCGAAATTGGTCAAAACACTTCAGCTACGTCCGAAAAAGATTGCACCCTTTGAGGTAAGAGTGGCAAGCGGACAGAAGCTCAAGTGCGCACAATTAATCCAGCCAGTAGCTATGCAGATTCAAGGAGTCAAAATAGAGGCAGAACTGCATGTGTTAGCCCTGGCAGGTCTTGATGTGGTTTTAGGCAATGCTTGGCTTAAAACCATAGGCAAGATAATGTTCGACTATGAATCCATGGCCATGCACTTCCAATGGAAGGGAAGGGACTGCACATGGGAGGCATCCACCACCAATGCAGCGCATCATTGTGAGGTAAGTACCCTTGAACGATTATACAGAAAAAGGGCACAATGTTTTGCGATTCTATTGGCCACAAAAGAGGAAAACACAGCCAAACATCCTACACACGAAGACATACCAAGAGGAGTAAGGGATCTTTTGGAGCAATTCGGAGATGTCTTAGGAGAGCCACAAGGACTACCACCCTCAAGACATTACGACCATGCCATCCCATTAATCGACGAAACCAAGGCGATTAATGTAGCACCTTACTGGTATGCACACTTCCAAAAGAACGAGATTGAAAGACAAGTGGAGGAGATGCTATAGCAAGGTATTATCCGACCTAGCACCTCACCCTTTTCTTCTCCCATTCTACTTGTTAGAAAGAAAGATGGAACTTGGAGGTTTTGCACCGATTATCGGGCACTCAACCAAGCAACTGTCAAGGATCGTTTTCCGATCCCAACAATTGATGATATGCTGGATGAGTTACATGGAGCAAAGCTGTTCACCAAGCTGGATCTCAAGGCGGGATATCATCAAGTACGCATGAAAGAAGAGGACGTGCAGAAGACAGCATTTCAGACTCATAGTGGACACTACGAGTACCTAGTCATGCCCTTTCGGATTATGCAATGCACCCTCCACCTTTCAAGCAGCCATGAACGACATCTTCAAACCTTATTTGCGAAGGTTTGTCTTAGTCTTCTTTGATGACATTTTGGTCTATTCCAGGAACCATAATGATCACATAGAACACTTAGCAAAAGTGCTAGAAGTGTTAAGAAGAAATTGTTTCGTCATCAAGCCATCCAAGTGCACATTCATGCAAGAGGAGCTTGAATACCTCGGTCACATCATATCCAAAGAAGGGAGTGAAGGTAGACCAACGTAAAATAGGAGCCATGCAAACATGGCCAACTCCAAAGAATGTCACAGAACTTAGAGGATTTCTAGGTTTGACAGGCTACTATCATCGATTTGTTCGCAAATACGGTGCCATAGCAAAACCACTAACGGATTTGCTAAAGAAGGACGGATTCCTATGGACAAAGAAGAGTGAAGACGCATTTAAGTTGTTGAAGCAAGCTATGTGTGAGACCCCAGTGTTAGCACTGCCCGACTTCAACCAAACCTTCGAGCTTCACACTGACGCATGCCAAGATGGCATAGGTGCTGTCCTCAGTCAAGCCGGAAGACCTATTGCATACATGAGCAGAGTCTTAGGGCCCATGAAAAAGGAATGGTCAGTATACGCCAAGGAGATGTTAGCCATCATCCATGCAGTCAAGGTATGGCGACCTTACCTTCTTGGGAGGAAATTCCTGATCATTACAGATCAACAACCCTTGAGAAGCCTCATGGAGCAGAAAATTACCACCCCGGAGCAGCAAAAGTTCCTTGTCAAATTGCTGGGTTACGAGTATGAAATAATCTACAAACCAGGCAAGGAAAATAAAGTGGCAGACGCATTGTCTAGAAGCAATGGAGGTCAAGCGCTATGGACAGCATGTGAGCCTAATGACGCATGCCTCACTGCCATTAGCGGAGCGGAGTGGAATGTATGGACAGAAATCAAGGAGGCACTAGAAATTGACCCGCAAAGCCAAGAGCTCACTGAGAAGGTCAAGAATTTCGACCCTAAGGTTAGTAAATTCACCCTTAAAAACGGATATATTTGGCACAAGCAGCAGGTATATGTACCAAACATACCGGGACTAAGAGGAAAGATCTTGAATCACTTCCACAACTCACGGGAAGGAGGACATTCAGGATGGTTCCGTACTTACATACGAATTAAGTTATTCTTTTGGTGGGAAGGACTTAAAGCTGAGATCAAAAAGCTAGTCCGAGAATGTGATGTGTGTCAGTGCACCAAACCAGAAGGCGGCAAGACAAAGGGGTTATTACAACCTTTGCCAGTACCAGAACAAGTTTGGGAAGATTTGACAATGGACTTCATCACGAGAATGCCGAACAGCAAGGGTTATACGGTGATATTAACCGTAGTGGACAGACTCAGCAAGAGTGCACACTTTGTGCCACTCAAGCAGCCCTACACGGCAAAAGAAGTAGCCCAAGAGTTCATCAAGAATGTGGTAAGACTTCATGGCATACCACGAACAATGCTGTCCGATAGAGACACTGTCTTTATGAGCAAATTCTGGAAGGAGCTCTTCACACAGCTCGGCAGCAACTTGGTCGCCTCATCCGCCTTTCATCCACAAACAGATGGACAAAGTGAGGTAACCAATCAAACTCTAGAACAGTATTTAAGATGTTTTTGCCATGATCAGCAAAACAATTGGGAGGAGTACATACCATGGGCAGAACTGTGGTATAATACTACCTATCATGCAGCAATCAAGATGTCACCATATCAAGCAGTATATGGACGACTACTGATGTGCTCAATCATGAAAATGAAGTTGCTGCGATCCAAGAAAGATTAATCCTCATTAACAAAGGATATCCATGACAAGGAGAATTCTAGCAGCAGCAGGAAATGTCACTAGGCAAGGAGTTTAAGATCAAGTAGGGTTTTACAAGTAAGATTTTAAGTAGGATTAGGAACCCGATATATTAGGCTTATCCTCATAGAATTCTAGATGACTTAGTAGTCCTTATTTACTTAAGAATCCTTATCATAGGTGAATTAGGTGTTTTAGTATTAGTTAGACATAGAAAGGCTGTCATTACTATAAATACGACATTATTGCTTGTAATTAAACAGTTTTGAGGAATAAGCGGAATTTTGCTTCGTTGCATCCAAATTCTTATCTAAACAAATTCTTTGTTTAGTGGTGAATTATCTATCGATTCTTATCACTCTTCCTTCTTTCTATCTTAGAGTGTGGCGAATCAACCTAGTAATCTTGTTTGTGGCGATCTGATCTTATCAAACTTGATTAACTAGTTTTCTCTTCTTAAACTTTTCATAAACTATCCCTATCACATTCCCACTTCAAATTCGTACATAACCCTTCAGCTTCCTTAAAACACCTCTACAGACCCAATAACTTACTTCAATTATGAATTTTCATCCACCCAACAACTATACCATATCCCTGCACCTCTTTCCATCCACAAAAACCCTAAAAAAATATACCTATTAAATCTTGATTCACCGTTGAAGATCCTTTGAGGCATATCAGTTGGTATCAGAGTCTCTTTGAATCAAGAAACTCATTCACTCAAAAATTTTAGGAAGAATTATGTTTGGAGAAGAAGAACTCCTCCTGTTCCAAAAGGATTGAGTTTGGATCAAGCTAAGATCTTAGCACTTGAACACCAGCAAGCAAAGATGAGGGAGCAAATTGACCGTTTAATTCAAGCCGTGGAAAGGAATACCATTCAGCAACAACCCAGAAGACATGAATGATGAGGGCAACGAGTAACTAGAAGGCCTGATTATTATGAAGAGGATGAGCTTGATGAGCCGGAAACAGATAATGAAGAAAAGGGAGTGGAAGATGGCGAGGAAGAAGAGGTAGAACATGCTGAAATTGGAGAAATGCTTGTAGTTCGCCGCACCATGACTACACAAGCAAAAACAGAAGATGAGCAGCGTGAGAATATCTTCCATACAAGGTGTGCAATTCAGAATAAGGTGTGTGGAGTTATAATTGATGGAGGTAGTTGTACAAATGTGGCTTCCACTACCTTGGTAGAAAAACTAAATTTAACTACTCTAAAACATCCCCAACCTTATAGATTGCAGTGGCTAAATAACAATGGTGATGTGAAGGTTACTCAGCAAGTTTTGGTGCCTTTTTCAATTGGTAGATACAAAGATGAAGTGTTGTGTGATGTCGTCCCTATGGATGCAAGTCATCTTTTACTGGGAAGACCTTGGCAGTATGATAGAAGAGCTTTTCATGATGGTTATAAGAATACATATTCCTTTGTTAAGGATGGCAGAAAGATTGTGTTAGCGCCTCTTAATCCACAACAGATTCAGAAGGATAAAATTGAATTTGAGAAGAAAAAGAAAGAGAGTTTGTTTGTCAACAAAGGAGTAGTAAAGCAAGCTTTGTTTGATAAAGAGTCAATCTTTATTCTGGTAGTCAAAGAAGCAACTCAAAATAGAGATGTTACTCTGCCGACTCAAGTGAAAGCAATTTTAAAGGAGTTTGCTGATGTATTTCCAGAAGACATACCGAAAGGGTTACCACCAAACAGAGGAATTGAGCACCAAATAGATCTCATACCAGGGGCAACTCTGCCAAATCGACCAGCCTATAGAAGCAATCCAGAAGAGACTAAAGAGTTGCAAAAGCAAGTTTCTGAGCTGATTGATAAGGGATATGTTAGGGAATCCATGAGTCCTTGTTCCGTACCGGCTTTGTTGGTGCCGAAGAAGGATGGAACCATGCGGATGTGTGTGGATAGTAGGGCAATCAACAAGATTACGGTAAAATATCGCTATCCTATCCCTAGACTTGATGATATGCTTGACGAGTTAAATGGTGCTGCTATATTTTCTAAAATAGATCTCAAAAGTGGTTATCATCAGATTAGGATGAAAGAAGGGGATGAATGGAAAACCGCTTTTAAAACTAAATTTGGATTATATGAATGGATGGTTATGCCATTTGGTTTATCTAATGCACCAAGCACCTTTATGAGATTGATGAATTACGTACTTAGGAACTTTATTGGTGATTTTGTTGTTGTTTATTTCGATGATATTCTGATCTACAGTGGAAGTCTAGAAACACATATAATTCATTTGAGAAAAGTGTTTAAAGTACTGAGAGAAGAGAAATTGTATGGCAATCTGAAGAAATGCCATTTTTGCCAAGACCGTGTAGTTTTTCTTGGTTATGTGGTGTCAAAGCATGGTGTTGGAGTTGATGAAGAAAAGGTAAAGGCTATTAAAGATTGGCCTATTCCAAGTAGTGTTGCTGAAGTGAGAAGTTTCCATGGGTTGGCTTCTTTTTATCGAAGGTTTGTGAAGAATTTTAGTACTTTACTTGCTCTATTACTAAAATTATTAAGAAAGAAAGGGCTTTTGAATGGAATAATGAAGCACAAAGGAGTTTTGAGTTGATTAAGGAGAAGTTAACAACTGCACCAATTTTAGCATTACCTGATTTCACCAAAACTTTTGAATTGGAGTGTGATGCATCTGGTGTGGGAATTGGGGCTGTTCTTATGCAAGAGGGGCGTCCATTAGCATACTTTAGTCAAAAGTTGAGTGGGTGCACAATTAAACTACTCAACCTATGACAAAGAGTTTTTTGCTTTAATTAGAGCTTTAGAGACTTGGCAACATTATTTACTGCCCAAGGAGTTTGTTATTCACACTGATCATGAGTCCTTGAAGCATTTAAAAGGGCAAAGCAAGCTGAATAGAAGGCATGCCAAATGGGTGGAATTCTTAGAGTCTTTTCCTTACGTGATCAAGTACAAGAAAGGAAATGTGAACATTGTGGCTGATGCACTATCTCGGAGGTACTCGTTTAATTTCCATGTTAAATGTTAAACTAATGGGTTTTAAGATGCTTGTAGATCAGTATAAAAATGACCCAAAGTTTGCATCAATATATGAGGAGTGCAAGAAAGGAGCCATGCAAGGATTTTATCGACATGATGACTATCTGTTCAAGCAAGGTAGACTGTGCATCCCAAATTGTTCAATCTCGTGAGCACTTAGTGAGGGAAACTCATGGTGGAGGTTTAGCTGGTCATTTTGGAGAAAAGAAGACATTAGAGGCACTCAAGGAACACTTTTATTGGCCAACCATGATCAAAGATATTAAAAGAGTCATAGAAAGATGTGTGATATGTAAGAAAGCCAAGAGCAAGGAGATGTCACAAGGGTTATACATGCCATTGCCTGTACCAGACCAACCGTGGGAAGATTTAAGCATGGATTTTGTTCTTGGTTTGCCTAGAACGCAGAGGGGAAAGGATTCAGTTATGGTAGTTGTTGACAGGTTTTCCAAGATGTCTCATTTTATTCCGTGCCACAAGACAAATGATGCTCAACATATTGCTGATTTATTTTTCAAGGAGATTGTTCGATTGCATGGGATTCCCAAAAGTATTGTTTCAGACCGTGATGTCAAATTCTTAAGTTACTTTTGGAAGACTTTATGGAAAAGACTTGGAACAAAACTACTCTTTAGCACAACATGTCATCCTCAAACCGATGGACAAACCGAAGTGGTAAATCGAACCTTTTCTTCTTTACTTCGTACTGTTGTCAACAAGAATTTGAAGAATTGGGATGACTATTTATCATATGTTGAGTTTGCTTATAATAGAAGTGTGCACAGTGGAACGAAAGCATTCTCCGTTTGAGATAGTTTATGGATTCAATCCTACAACTCCTCTTGATTTGTTGCCACTGCCTATTGAAGAGAGAATTTGCTTTGATGGAAACAAAAAGGCTGAGTTTGTTAAATCTCTACATGAGAGTGTGAAGAAACAAATTGAAAAGAAAAATGAAGAATATGCACGGTTAGCAAACAAAAGGAGAACAAGAATTCAATTTGCACCAGGAGATTTAGTTTGGATTCACCTACGCAAGGAAAGGTTTCCAACACAAAGAAAATCAAAACTAATGCCAAGGGCTGATGGTCCTTTTAGAGTTGTTGACAAGGTGAATGATAATGCTTATAAGATTGAATTGCCAGAGATTATAATGTTTCTACTACATTCAATGTCAGGGACCTTTCTCCTTACTTAGAAGATGATTTCAAAGACACCGAGGAGAAGGATTTGAGGGCAAATCCAATTCAACAAGGGGAAGATGATGTGCTCAATCATGGAAATGAAGTTGCTGCCATCCAAGAAAGATTAATCCTCATTAACAAAGGATATCCATGACAAGGAGAATTCTAGCAGCAGCAGGAAATGTCACTAGGCAAGGAGTTTGAGATCAAGTAGGGTTTTACAAGTAAGATTTTAAGTAGGATTAGGAACCCGATATATTAGGCTTATCCTCATAGAATTCTAGATGACTTAGTAGTCCTTATTTACTTAAGAATCCTTATCATAGATGAATTAGGCGTTTTAGTATAAGTTAGACATGGAAAGGCTGTCATCACTATAAATACAGCATTATTGCTTGTAATTAAACAGTTTTGAGGAATAAGCGGAATTTTGCTTTAGTTGCATCCAAATTCTTATCTAAACAAATTCTTTGTTTAGTGGCGAATTATCTATCGATTCTTATCACTCTTCCTTCTTTCTATCTTAGAGTGTGGCGAATCAACCTAGTAATCTTGTTTGTGGCGATCTGATCTTATCAAACTTGATTAACTAGTTTTCTTTTCTTAAACTTTTCATAAGCTATCCCTATCACATTCCCACTTCAAATTCGTACATAACCCTTCAGCTTCCTTAAAACACCTCTACAGACCCAATAACTTACTTCAATTACGAATTTTCATCCACCCAACAACTATACCATATCCCTGCACCTCTTTCCATCCACAAAAACCCTAAAAAAATATACCCATTAAATCTTGATTCACCGTTGAAGATCCTTTGAGGCATATCAACTACCCCCGGGAATGTCAAGTTATACCATGGGGAACAGCCACATACATGAAGTAGATGTCGCACTTCAATCAAGAGATGAGGTCCTGAAGAAACTCAAGCATGAGCTTGAGAAGGCAAGGGACCGAATGAAGAAACAAGCGGATAAAAAGAGGAAGGAAGTGGAATTTGAGGTAGGTGACTATGTCTATCTTAAGATCCACCCTAGGAGGAAAATCAAGGCTGGAAAGCCAACTACAGCGAAGCTGGCTAGGAAGTACTTTGGACCATATGAGGTGGTAGAGTGAATTGGAGCAGTAGCTTATCACCTAAGACTACCATTAAACTCCAAACTGCATCCAGTGTTTCACATTTCATTATTGAGAAAAAGGATAGGAGATGTGAGACAAGTGAATGAGGGACTGCCCGACGTTTTCAAAGAAGATCACTTGGGGCAACACCCAAAGGAAGCATTAGGGATTTCGCATAGTAAGTTATGGGCGCAATAGAAGGCCAGTATGGAGAGTACTCATATGGTGGAGTCATTCGCCCAAGGATGAAGCAACATGGGAAGACTATGACAATATCCAGCAACGTTTCCCTAATTTCCACCTTGAGGACAAGGTGAGTCTCCAAGAAAGGGGGATTGTTGAGGACCTTAGGAGGCAAAGGGAGCGTGAGAGAATGCGCGCAAGGCCCAGGCAGCAAGAGAGGCAGCAACCAACCAGCAAGTGTGCACAACCAGCATGCACGCAGCAAGCAGTGAAGCACAGCCAGGTTCTGACTCAGTCCTAATCAATGGCGGAAATGAAAGCCAAGGAGAATTCCAGCAGCAGCAGGACACGCATGATGAATTCCAGTAGCAATAGGATAGTCGCGACAAGAAGAATTCTAAGGGCAGAAGGATACTTATTGAGAGTCCTAGTCCTAGAAGGATAAGCCAAGAGGAAGTCCAGCTGCTGTAGAAAACAAGATAAAGTAGGAATTCTAGTCTAAGTAGGAATTCAAGAAAGACCAAGAATCCTAGTAGGATTAGGACACAAAGGATAAGGTCTATCTTGATAATGTTTTATTTGACTTAGAAAAGCTTGTTGACTTAGGAAAACATATCCTAAGTGGATAAGGAACCTAAGTACTAGTTAAATTAGGATAAGGCTGTCTTAGGACTATAAATACAGCCCATTATTTGTGAGGAGGACATAAGCTACGAATTTTGTTATTTTCTCATTCATTAATCAAGAATCAAAGGTAAGCATTCTTGCTTCCATTCTTGTTTATATTTTCGGTTATCTTTTAAGAGTTGTCTTGAGATAACTTGGGCTTAAGTTAAGGTTAAGAGTTGTCTTCCTTGCTTAAGAGCTAAGGTTGAAGTTAAGAGTTGTCTTCTTCAACCAAGGCAAGTTGTGATAGGTTTAAGAGTTGTCTTGCCTATCCAACATATCTTTATATATATTAGTTAACCCGAAGGACAGCTTAGGGGATATAAAATAAGAAAAGAACTCAAGAATCAAACGGGACAGCAAGTTAGGAAGGATTCCAGTAGGCGTGCTGACCCCTAAGGTGTAGAAAAGTTGGGGAAAAAAATCGGGACCCCAACA
>BNST01000345.1:0-69027 GCA_019650275.1 Xylocarpus granatum | reverse complement strand
AATTCAAATTCCCCCCACTTCTACATCAACTAAAGAGAACCATCAAAAAATTAAAACAAAAATATCAATTCTAGCGTACCTTTTTTTTGTATCTCAAATCCCAAATGATGATAGGCCTGGAAATTTCAGACTTCAAATTTTAAAATTTTTTACATTTTCTCTCAAGCCACAATTGACCTAATAAAAAACATCAAAGATGAATAAGCAAAATAAAAGTTAGAAAGGGAGGCTCACAACATTGAAGAAACTTGTACTTGTCAGTGGGAGAAGTCCGACGCCAGATTTTGTGGGGATTTGCATACTTTCCAAGTAACTTCTTGGAAAGCTTCTCGATGGGATCATCTGCATCACTATATTCAAACACTTTGTACTTTCTCTTGCTCGATAGCTGACTCAATTTTTATCCAACGCTGCTGCAATGGAAAACAATTTGCAGCGAAGATGAAAAATACAATACTTCCTTTTGATTTTCAAAATTTGTGTCTGTGTGCCTCTGTCGCAAGCTTTTGGAACGTTAGGGTTTTAAGGAACAGTTGCCTGTTGAGCATGCCTGGCTGTACTTGAGCTGGTTGTAAGAGTGTGCTAAGATAAGATCCTTGAGTTGCAAGTCCGTCTCACATTCGATAGAGACCCAAAAAAGACCAATAAGATTTTCAAATATTCAAGCGTCTACAGCCTATAAATTTTCTTGAAATATGGATAACACTCTGAACTGGCCCATTAATCTCTGCCCTATCAGGCTTGCCTATTGTGTCCAACATGTTTTGCCAGTCAATCATAGCTGACCCTAAAACCAAAACACCTCACATGCTTAAATATACATAAATATATATATAAATAAAATAATATTATATATTAATATAATAATATCATTTAATTAACAAATTATATATATTAATTATAAACAAAAAAAATACCAAAAATAAATCTTATAAATTTTCCATCACATTAAAAATAAAAAATTAATTAATAATTTTTTTATTAATTATTTATTTTATTATATATTTTTTTAAATATGTTAACAATATCTTACTTTTTTTTATACATACGTATTTATTCGGATAAAATAATATTACATCTAGCAATTTTTCAAAAGTTTGCTTTTGCTATATATCTTAGCCCCTTATGCACTAAATAGGAAATAGGTTAGATAAACTTAGAAACTTCAGCATTAATAGGAAAATCTATATGTTAATGTACCATACCTTCAGCATCAATGTCAATTGGTTCATTGCTAATTTCCATATGTTGAAAATTGGCACCATGCGCAACTGCTGGGGAATAAAAGCAAAAGTAACACAAAAATAGCTAAGCATTATACAATAGTAAAACAGGGATTTTAGGAGGGATATTATAAAAAAATAAGAAGGAATGAAAGCATGAAAAAGATCAAAGTTAAATTTCCCAAGAATATATGTGAGTGAGAAATCTTTAAGCTAGTAAAGCATTTGTATGGGACAAAATCAGACACTTCGGATTGACACTAAATATATGGATTAATAACTCCTGCACCAATATCAATTAGCACACTGCCAATTGTCTTTTGTTGAGGCATGGTACCTTCTGCAACTACAAAGGAAAAAGAGAGAGAATTAGAAATACATATTTTGCTCAGCAAATATAGGTCCACGATTGAAGCAAGGATATGAGGCTCCGATAACCTAAAAACCAATAAGCAAGAAACCATGGAGGGAAAGAAATAATCAAAACAACTAAGATAATTTATAAATGAGAAATCTTGAGCAGCCATTACCAGCAAGCACAATTTAGATTTTAGATAAGCCAACTTGCTTCATAGCTGAAACATATGCATAGAACTCTAGAAAATGCTAATCGGGGAATAGAATGAGTTTATACTACTTGCAAAACACATGAATTTTCATATATTTGATAAAATTAAATCTAGTGATCAAGCTAAGTCAAGGCTTGAATTTTCATATCTTTGCAGAAATATATGAGACATATGTTTGCAAAACAAATGAATTTTCATATACTATGGAAGTGTTACAATGATGGGAATAAAAGTTTTATTAAATAAACTTTAGTAATAACACAAAATTGGAAAGAGAACTAATTTTTTTCTTTTTATTTTTTGGTAATTTTACTTTCTCATGCCCGTCTGATCGCCCATCCTAACCCTCAAATTTTAAACCAGCCTATCCAATTTCCTATATTTTCTCATCAATCGACCAAACATACCCCAAGCGACAATATAACGTTTAGGAAAATTCAAATTCCCCCCACTTCTACATCAACTAAAGAAAACCATCAAAAAATTAAAACAAAAATATCAATTCTAGCTTACCTTTTCTTTGTATCTCAAAACTCAAATGATGATAGGCCTGAAAATTTCAAATTTCAGACTTTAAATTTTAAAATTTTTTCATATTTTCACTCAAGCCACAATTGACCTAATACAAAACATCAAAGATAAATAAGCAAAATAAAAGTTAGAAAGGGAGGCTCACAGCATTGAAGAAACTTGTACTTGTCAGTAGGAGAAGTCCGACGCCGGTTTTTGTGGGGATTTGCATACTTTTCAAGTAACTTCTTGGAAAGCTTCTCGACGGGATCATCCGCTTCATTGTATTCAAACACTTTGTACTTTCTCTTGCTTGATAGCCGACTCATTTTTGATCCAACGCTGCTGCAATGGAAAACAATTTGCAGTGAAAATGAAAAATACAATACTTTCGTTTGATTTTCAAATATCAAGAACCCATTGAAGTTATAAGACTAAAGATTTACATTTGAATGTTTAAGACAATAAATTAGATGCCAAAGAGAATTTGAGATAACTTCCATATTTTCTTAGCTTAAAACAGCGCTCTAACCCCATTGCTCTCTTTTGCACTACATGGAAAGCTCAGCAATCAACTTCTAATTGGAGGAACAGAACTGTTTATAGGTTTTTAGGATAATTCATCACCATCCATAGACAGAAGTTCAGTTTTTCTTTTATGGTTACTTGTACAACAAAACCATCACCTAGTCCTAATCTTACCAAGAAGGGTCTAAGAGGCAGCATTTTGGTTCAATTCTTCAAATCAATAGTGCATACCCTTATCATATAGTGTTTAAAGAAGATGAATCATATGACCTAGCTAGTGAAATCTGCGCGTTCATATTTTTGATTGTTAAACTTTCTAACGTCCGCAAAGATCATCTCCATCATTATGCATACTTTTTCAAATTTAATATCCATTTAATTACTACACTGTATATACATCTTAAGCGACAAAAGCCCCATCTCTTCCCAAGCTGATAACCATAGCAGATCAGTGTGTCAAAGTACAGGATTACGGTCATTAAATTTCATAATTTGTTGTTTTCTCTAAGGCGGTCTTACAAAATACAACATGTTTCTATAATGTCCCGATTACTTAACTGTTATCTTTAACAAGAAATGGGATTCACTATCATGATATTGCTTTTTCTTCCCTCATTTGTAGATTATTGAAAAGGAACTAACAAATTAGTCAAATGCAAGCTGTCAATCAAATACACTGGTATACCATACTTCACGCTTGGTATACATCTTTAGGAATTAAAATTTTGTTGATGACTTATGTATAAGCTTAAACTTTGGGTTTGTTAGTAATGTAATGTACACAAAATCAATTTGACCAAGTGTTTTCATTTTAAGGTTGCCCCATAAATTATGTTTACATATCTTACAGTATTTAGATTGTAGGCATCCAAAATATTATTGTTTGCCCTTTACCTATAAGTTTGACGTTTTGGGTTTGGTGAAAGAAACATACTAGTATAAACAAGTCAATATTGTATTAACTAGTATTCCTAGGAAACACTAAACAGCAATAAATGAAATAAAATCACATATATAACACCTGAATTTCACAACATTGTTAAATTCTGACGGTATGAAACTATTTTATTTCAAGTTCAACCTACATCTCTGCTGATTTGGGGTCAGAAAATATGAAAAATTATTAAGTTCAAAGGTCCGTGATGGAGATGAGATCACTTACAAAGTTGGAAAACTGTGTCATCTTCAAATGGTTGAAGCTAGAAGAGGCTTCTGCAAGAAAAAGTTCCACTTAATGAAGCAAAAAAGGCCACAATCAAACGAATTTTCCTACTGTTGCAGCTGAGCAAATATTAAAGGAAAAAATAATATTAAAAAATAGTTAATTCTTGGTAAACCTACTAGACAAGCCTCAGAATTTATCAAATACTGCAGGAACATACAATACGAGATGCAATGAATACCAAAGGGAAGCATTTTATTGCTTTCTCTTTACATTATAAAAGTAAAGGAGTCTAGAAATTTAGTTGCCATTCCTAACAAGAACAGAAAAAAGAAAAGAAAATTATAAGACTTATATCCATAACTAGAGAGTTAGAAAGTTTATAAGCAGGAATTCTCTCTAATTTATTCCCAAATTAACCAAAAAAAGTAAAAATTGGGAACAAGAAAAGCTTAAAAATTATTAACCAATACTCATTCATCATCAGTGCCAAATCTCCCTTTTATACATTAAGCTCATGTATATAAAAAATTAACCCAGTATGTCCACTATCATAAATCAATCCTCAAGTGCGATAAAACTCTAATAATATATTCTACATGCATTATTAGACAACCACAACTAAACTGATGCTTCCGGTATAACTACTTTATAAACCACTTCAAGGAACCATATCTTGAAAGAATGCAAATACCTCATGTGGCAAAAACCGCAAACAAAAGAATTTTGAAGGAACTTTGCTCTCTGTATTGCTACGCCTCTCTTTCCATTCTTCACATAAATAACTCCCATCTCAAGATATGCAACTTTAATCAACATAAATCACCAAATGAAAGAGATAGTGATTTTAACTAAGAGCAAAAACATCTCAAATTTATGAAGTAAACATAAGCCTTTCCACCGACTAAAATGATAAATGCATATGTTCTTCCTACATAATGAACTCAATATTTTCAGTTGTGCAAATTACAATTTTCTTGATAATCAACCGGTTATTAAGCTACCAAAAAATAAATGGCATAAAACTAATAAGCATAAGGTAAAAGGTAAATAGTTGTGAGGATGAAAAATTCATAGATTCCCTTCGAATGAGATTTTTAAGGCCTCCATAACTTCCTTTAAACGAATACATGTGCAAGATGCATGGTACCTTAAGTGACTTCTCAATTTCATCATCTGCAAGATGATGATAGAAAAATGGATAAAGACAAAACAATTCAAGAAATACAACAAATGGAAATTAATTGATCAGGATCTTGCCATTGAAATAAGCCATGACAGATGACAATCAAACTCTAGTGAAGGATATCATCAGAATGCAATCTGAAATGGAATTAAATAGTAAGAAAAGAGATTATACTCCTTTGATGCAAGTAAACAAATGCATAAATATCTTATGACCTATAATTTACAGGAATAAAAATGTAATCTTTCTAAAAAAGAATCACGTTTCTTGTCCATTTACGAACACTTTGAGATGTTGCTATACCTTCACAACCACTGGACTGATCTTTGCCAGTATCAACAAGTTTCCGAAAGAAAAAATTGTTGAAAAAGCGAAAGCGATGTTGTTCCTCAGGTTGAAGTTTATTCTTCAAGTATCTGGCAAGAAATCATGTTCTATAAAAATCAATCCTTTAGAGATTTAAAGAGCAAGGACACAGCTCAAACTAGTGATGCACATGGCAAGAAATTTGGACTAAAAAGGATTTGACATTTAAATGTAATCATGCAGATATTTCATCCTCAGTAGTAGGGTGAGGAAAATGGAATGTTCAAATTAACAAGTTGGAGCAATTATACATTCTCCATTTAGTTTCTTGGGTGTATATACCATGCAGGTTTCATAACAGATTGCTTAATAATGTTTCTGATCAATTTGAGTGAATTCAGCACCCTGCACTACAATCCAAAAACTTATTACTAAGGGATGTCTCTACTATAAATCTTTCAGGCTCGTCATAGGATTTGATGCTTTTCATTCCAAGTGGTGAATAAATGTCATGTTAACAAAGTTACTTTAAGTTACTCATATGCAAAAAGCTCCCCACATCATCCTACTTTGTAGCTCAAAAACTAAAGGGTTCATTTTTGGCAAAAGTTTATTCTTAGTAAAAAATCTATTTTTTTGGCATATTTTACTTCTCAAAAAACGGTCAATGTTCTTATTCGGACCCCAAAAGGTTCAGCAAATATCCCTAATTAGCCACCTTAGATCTAAAATCATAAGAACCATGGAAGTAAACTTACTATTTCTGGTTCACAAGAACCATGTTCTACCAACTGTTCTTCCGATGAAATTGAAATAGCTGAAGTTCATCTAAGAAAATGAGATCGTACATTCATAAGGAGAAAGTGAATCATAAACAGTAGAGCAAGACTGAAGGAATGGGTAAAAACCTGCATTATTTGAAAGTGGAGAGAAGGATGTTGAACTCATTTTGATGCAATCATCATCATCAAAAATCACGCCAACTCGCTCATTCTGATACAATTTTAATTGAATAGTTACTGAGGAAGTTCAAGATCAAAATAAACTTTTCTAACTAACGATTTAAAACAGTAGCCTAGCATAGCACACAAACAAAAATTGAGAAAGCTTTTACATTTTTTTTCTGCAAGAGGATGTTACAAACTAAAAATAATTGGGAGAAGCAAGAGGACTACCACATGATTGAAATAATTTGAAAGCGATACAGTAGCCGACCCAGCAACCTCCCTGAAAGCACCATCTTCTCTTGACATCTCCATAGCATAAGATATAGAATGCGAGCATTGATTATCCATAAATCTATTGTCAACATAGATAGGAAATATGTCAACATAAACTTAGAAACTTCAGCATTAATAGGAAAATCTGCATAGTAATGTCCCATACCTTCAGCATCAACGTCAATTGGTTCGTTGCTAATTTCCACATGTTGAAAATTGGCACCATACGCAACTGCAAGGGAATCAAATCAAAAGTAACACAAAAACAGCTAAGCATTATACAATAGTAAAACAGTGATTCTAGGAGGGATATCATAAAAAAATGACAAGGAATGAAAGCATGAAAAAAATCAAAGCTAAATTGTCCAATAATATATGTGAGTGAGAAATCTTTAAGCTAGTAAAGCATTTGCATAGCACAAAATCAGACACATCAGATTGACACAGAACATATGAATGAATAACTCCTGCATCAATATCAATTAGCTCACTGCCAATTGTCTTTTTTGAGGCCTAGTACCTTCTGCAACTATAAAGAAAAAAAGAGAGGATTAAAAATACATATTTTGCTCAGCAAATATAAGTCCGTGATGAAAGCAAGGATACGAGGCTCCGATAACATACAAACCACTAAGTAAGATACCATGGAGGGAAAGAAATAATCACAACATCTAAGATAACTTATAAATGAGAAATCCTGAGCAGCCATTACCAGCAAGTATAGTTTAGATTTTAGATAAACCAACTTGCTTGGTAGCAGAAACATATGCATAAAACTCTAGAAAATGTTAATTGGGGAATCAAAGAAGTTTATAGTACTTGCAAAACACATGAATTTTCATATGTTTGATAAAATTAAATTTATTGATCAGGCTAAGATAAGGCAACTATTTTGGACCGAAAGTTAAGGAATGAGCAACACTTATATTTCTATATGAATTCAAATTGAACCACAGCAAGAGACAACCATATTAAATAATAATAATTGGTGTTAGGTTCAGTTGAGTTCTTTTTTTCTTTTTATTTGTTGGTAATTTTACTTTCTCATGCCCGTTTGATCCCCCATTTTAACCCTCAAATTTTGAAACTAGCCTGTTCAATTTCCTACATTTTCTGGCCATTTTCTCATCAATTGACCAAACATATCCCAAGCGACAATAAAACGTTAAGAAAATTCAAATTCCCCCCACTTCTACCTCCTCAACTAAAGAGAACCATCAAAAAATTAAAACAAAATATCAATTCTAGCTTACCTTTTCTTTGTATCTCAAAACCCAAATGATGATAGGCCTGGAAATTTCAAACTTCAAATTTTAAAATTTTTTACATTTTCTCTCAAGCCACAATTGACCTAATACAAAATATCAAAGATGAATAAGCAAAATAAAAGTTTGAAAGGAAAGCTCACAACATTGAAGAAACTTGTACTTGTCAGTAGGAGAAGTCCGACGCCGGTGGGGATTTACATACTTTTCAAGTAACTTCTTGGAGAGCTTCTTGACGGGATCATCTACTTCATTGTATTCAAACACTTTGTACTTTCTCTTGCTCGATAGCCGACTCATTTTTGATCCAATGCTGCTGCAATGAAAAATACAATACTTCAATAGAAGTTATGGACCCCTTTTCGGTAGAAGTAATTCTTTCTTGTAAAGAACCCATTTCGTTTGATTTTTAAAATTTGTGTCTGTCTACCTCTGTTGCAAGCTTTTGGAACGTTAGGGTTTTAAGAAAGAAACAGTTGCCCGTTGCGCATGCTTAGCTGTACTTGACCTGTTGCATTTTTTAAAAAATTTTTTTAGATAACAGATTTTCTTTTTAATATAATGCAATTAATATGTAATAGAATTTTTAGATAAGATCCTTACGCTGCGAGTCCGTCCCACATTCTTCGATAGAGACCCCAAAAAAGCCATCATTACCCGTCCTTTGGGAGTTGTATATCCTGCAAGAACCGATTCAATATTATTTAGCTATATGGATGGCTTCTCGCGTTAGAAGACCACCGAAATAAATCAGAACCTAGGTCTAGGGAAAGGGTTGTCAAGTGAGAGCAACTTACCCCTTTTACCTTCACGTCTTTCACCGCCTTTCTGAAAATTCCAGGCACTGGCGGACTGTCTATTAGCTATGAACGACCTAGAGATTATTAATAATGACAATGATTAATCGATCAATCAACCAGAAGCTGCCAAAAAAATTAATAAGCAATAACTGCAAGGTGGTGATCAGACTAATCCAATTAGGGTAAAAGTCATCAATTTGTATTATTAATATTTAAAATTATAAAATTAAATAAACCCACCAACTTACTCAATTGAATAAATTAAAAATATTATTATTTTTATTTAAATTATTGTATTAACATATAATTAAATTATTTATAATTTAATAATAATTATTAATAATAAATAAAGAATTTTAAAATTTTATTTTATATTTTAAATTTTAATTTATAATTTATTTTATTTTTGAGTAATTTCAAAAGTGTCCAACACATGTAGTAACGCAGAGAGGAATGTCTACAACACTGAGTTGTGGAGGAACTAGTGACGAAAGAATTACCTTTTCTCAATTGATAATCGGTTAATTGTCGACGAGACAAGCCACCTAGTGTTCAATGGCTGCATGCCATTTGTGAAAAAACTATCGAGGCCCGGGCTGCGCCGCATGCTCATGCTCTACTGTTGGTAGTCTCTGCAAGACTAGACTTGTTGAAAAAATATTCTTATGTGGCCTCCATTTTTTATTGATATACTCTCTTTATCGTCAGTGTGCACCGAGATATTTCCAACGAACATTGAACATGGTAGGCCAATACATTTTACTAATATGAAATATATATATATACACACACACACACCAAACTATTCAAAAGAAATATTCCAAATAAGATTTGAAAGTTTTTATTACAAATATTGCTAATTTGAAATAGTCTTTTGTCATATTCATATAATATACTATTTTTAATAAATTTAATTATTGTAAAAAAATTAAACTTGTTGAAGGGTGGAAGGTAGCTAATGTGAGAAGGAGAAGATCCCAGATTTCGTAACATAAGATTTTTAGTTATTTATAAATTGAGAGTACATCTAATGGTATAATTGTTTGAGAAATCTATTCTATTGTAGGCAGGAACCGTACCGTGCGTTCCCCCAAATCACATGGTCATTGTCTTTAAAGATGACCAATATCTACACATGAATACTGAGATACATTCCATCATAAACCTGTAGGCTTTTGTCTTGTCCCTGCAAATAACAGAGTCCAAACTGGCCCATGAGTCTCTGTCCTATAGGGCTTGCCTATCGTGTCCAACATGTCCAAACTACCCCATGAGTCTGTCCTATAGGGCCTGCCTATCGTGTCCAAAGGAAATGAAAACAAATTAAATCCAAAAAAAAGTAAAATAACAAAAAGACATGATAGACTGCCCAATATTCCCCTAGGTACCACTGTAACTCCTTAAAGTTACTTTTAGATACAATTTTTATTTAGTTAAGGAAATTGATAGTCTTATTCAATTCCTTGAAACATGATTATCGAAATCACATTCAAGATTCAGGACTATACAATTTGAACTCACCACTTCACGTATTTCTTGCTCAAACAATTTGATTGTAGCACTAGCACTAAAGTTCTTTATCAGACTCAAATTGTCTTCATCAACTTTTTACACCAATTCACAGGTATCCAGGCAAACCTTAGTTTTCACATAGACAAATGAAAGCCATCTTTTTTCAAAAGATTCCTTGCACGGTCTTTCTTCACAAGCGTTCTTTGATTGTAACCACATTGTATACCCTCCAACTAATTTCTGTATGCCAAAATAATATTAAGAAGAAGAAATCAGAGTAGGGCCAGATATGTAACTTAATAGGGAGCAAGGCACAAATATCTAATGGAAAAATATTAGCATAAAAAGTAAGCTTTAGTAAATCTCAAAAATGATATTACTAAAAAGATGAGAATTTCCGATACTTGCACCCAACAGGTCAAGGATAAGCCCTGCATATTTCTAACACCACAGTTTTAGGGAATTCCAACTTTTATAAGAAGGAGAATGACCTCTATGGGCAAAAATAAAATAGTTACCAGAAATTAACAATGAAACATAACTGCTTAGAGATTGCTCTAGGCTCAACTCCTATCCTACATCAGTTAAAGGCACAACTTACCTGTGCATCCAAGAGTGCAGGACCAATTATGTGATGTTGAATCTGTGAGGTAGCAGGCATCATGGAAGATTTCTCCCCAAGTCTATAAGAGGTGACTAGATCAAGATTTGATAATTGCAAAGTAGATTCTATGAGCTTCCCAACACGTGATTTTGAGCATCAATCTGCAATTGATTCCATGCACAAAGGTAATCAGTTAACCAAGGCAATGAAAGAAATACCAGCAATTTCCAGCTCTCATAACAATTATATTCCTGGAAACTGTACCAGTGAAAGTTTTTCTCCAAACGATGCTCTCACTTTCCATCTTCGTCGCATATTCTAAAACACTGTCTACCATTTTGTTTGCCAAGGTCAAACCCTCCTTGGCATCTTGGCAATCCTTCCCCACAAGAATTTCGCTCAAACAAAGCAAACGTTTGGCATTTCCATTTGTAGTTTGAAGTTTAAGCTTTATTCTTTCCTTGCCAGTGCTCGTTGACCCATCTGAAAAGCAATACAAGAACTTTTCAAGTTTATCAAAGCTATCGATTCTTAAATGAGAATCATTGACTGATAATTCACTGATCTTTCCCAACAGCAGAAGCGGAAAGTTTGGCTTGTAGAGCAGATCTTGTAGACACTGGGTATATTGTTACATTTTCCATATCCAGAAACCTCCTTGTATCTTCTTCAAGCTGCATCAAATCAGAAAACTACAATTAAAGTACACTTGATCATTAGTTCAGTAATTTTCGGTTGAATGAGTCCCATTCCTTCAAATTTAAAAAATAAAGAAGAAAAACCATTTGTTAAGAAGCTCAAGTTGAAAAATGCAACCCACTTAGGAGTCTCGCTCAGAGAATTATTAACAACAAATACAAACAAGAAGTAGAAGTGAACCTCAGAAGCATTCGGATGGAGGTCTGATTTATTCAACATAACCACAACTTTCTTCTTCCACTGTTGATATAATGAAGAAAAACAACCTGAAAAACATTTAAGGTGCAAAACTGAAACCAGTTTTTAGAATAATTTAACATGGAATGATGGGTAAAATGATAATATCTAAATTAATCCACCTATGAGAACTTTCAATGAAGCTTCAATGTGATTGGATTTAATCCTGATTTGAGAATATTAAGGTGTCATGGATGGAGAATTTAGTAGTGCATAATTCCATTATTAAATTCTTGTAAAGAATAAGCAAGAGTTGTTACCACAGAAGACATTGAGCAAGATTAATTAGTGCACTGTCTTCACAAGTACAAAAGTTTTAATAACGTGTTATTCCACATTGAAAAGTGAAACTAATCATATCTCATTTTCAGCCAACGGCCGATCAGCAGAAATGACAAAAAGAACCAAGTCTGCAGAAGATACAAATTCCTCAGCAAGGCGCTGCTACTTTTGCAGAATCACATTAGTCCCTGCGGTATCAACAATACTCATCTGATTTCATAAAAATTCAAACAAGTTAATTTCATCAAGTCAAGCAGTTATTACCATAACCAGCATATAGATCTTTTCTAATAAACTACTGCTCTTAAAAGGATAGACAGAATGAATTTCAGAAATGGAGATGTTATGACTTCTTTGGTTTCACTGAAGTTAGGTATAATCTCCAAATTATCTATTCTTTCTTGCAGTAATGCTTACCAAGAGTTACCTTGCTAAAATGCTCAATTTCTTATTTACAGACTCACCTACATTTTCTCTCTGGTGCCTTCAGCAGCCCCAGTAATTAATCACATGACCACAAAATCTACAATTTCTATTGATGCAACTTCAAATTTATAAGTTTAATGAATTTAGAGTTGTCTTTGCTACAGCTAATATATGACTCACTCAGTCCCGCCATGTCATAGAATCTTCACCAATTTAACAAGAAAGTAATTTGCATGTCACATTGAAATAAAGAGTATACAAATAACATAATATGTAAGATAAAACTTTGGACATTCTCAAATATGCAAGTCATCTCATTGTTTGCATATATCCACATATGTAACCTACTTCCAATAGATAAACTTATTGCAAAGTTAGCAGACATGATCTATATAAAACTGTAACATTTTCTAGCAAGAAAAGAAATGCAGGGAACAAAAGGAGTAAACTCTAGGCAGAAAATGGTCAATGAAATAGAGTATGCTTGTATGTCTCTTAATGACTTACAGGACACATTGGAATAGGGTAATGAGCTGCCATTTGACAAAACACATTCTCTTCAGCAGATCTGTGTAGCTGACCTGCAGATAATCAAGACAAGATTGCTTTGGATTATACTACATGATATTTCTACACAAAGTTGAGTATATAAACCATAAGCACATGTTCTCATCTATAGTTTATGTATAAGGTAACAAGCCTAAAATATAAAATATAGAGTAGGCATACTTCTACAATCATTCTCTAAATAGTTTCTTAGCAAAGCAATAAAAAAAGTCCCATTTGGTTCTAGATTCTTTGAAAAATTAAAGATCTATTTGAAATTCAGAGCTAATACCAATGTATATCCTTGGAACCAGAATTTGTTGAAGTTCAGTACACAATTACTGCTATAACCAGTAAATATGGCTCATCAATTTGAGAAATTGCATCAATGAGAAGTGATATCTCCTCCATCTGACACAAAAAATCAAATTCACTGACCCAGGATCAAGTAAACAATTAAAAAATTAATCAGATGTAGAATTGTATGAAAAAAAACTTCAACTACCAAATATTTTACTTATAGAATTGCCAGTGGAGCCGCTTTCTGGATAACATCTACTGGTTCTAGTAGGACAGATGTCTCTGATTCTATCAGCTGTTTTTCTCTATCCTCCAAGTTAACAAAGCCAGCCACACTTTGTTTCCAAGGAAAACTATTAATTGCATCTAACAGTTTTGGCTTTACAGGCGTCATTGAGCCTGTGGTCAAGGTTTTTATTAGTTGTATGAAAGGCATTAAACAAATGGCTCAGAACGTCATCACTGAATAACCTCAAATCATTCAATGAAATAACCAGGCCACTTGCACCAGATTTAAGAAATTCCAACACCTCCACAGGCAATGTGTCCTCCCCAGGTGAAGCATTCATGATAAAAACGGGTATCTTCACATTCTTAAATAAAGAGTTCACAACTGCATAAGCTTTTTACCCCTCTCCAGAACCAAATATAAGAAAATCTGCACCTTCAGATTTAGATGCATTTAAGGCAGCATCTAATGTTTGCACAACCTACCAACTAAAGGTAGAACTAACAATTCCCAATTTTAATCCTTCATACTGTTTCTAGCCACAATAACTTGAAGACCTGCAAGATAAAGGATAAGCACAAACAAAATTAAGTTCAAATTTTTTACTTAATGAATTTATCTAATTATAATTTTAAAAATACCCTTATAAATCTATTTATTTCCTAATCCATTTATACTTAGATGTTATGGACAAAAAAGGAATCATTAATATTTATATATCCTAATCTATTAGATTAGAATGTGAAAAACAAACATTACCTATGTCAAAAAATTTCTATTAAGCAATTGTACTCTACCAAATGGAGAGAATTGAGGTAGATAAAACTGTAGAGAAAACATTCAAACATTATGAGCAAATAGAGTATCCAATTCCATTCAAATGAAGCTTAGTGTACAAAGATAATACATTGTCTTTGTACACTAAGCTTATTGCTAACAATAGAATTCTAATCATATTCTACAAAAATTATCATATACTAGCTAGATTGTATACTTGATCAATAATGAATTTAATCTACTGGAGATGTAGAAAATAAATGCTACTAACAAATGAATCAGCCACCACAGATTCAAAGAGAATAATAAAATACTACTAGTAACAATAACAGTTATCAATAATGCAATTACATTATATTACGACCTTGAAGGGAGAGTAAAACTCCACTATCATTGACAGCTGTAGCAATATCAACGCGCTCCGCAATTACAAAACAAGCGCGGTCCTTCACGAAAGACTTCATTAAACAGGCAGCTTCATACACGCTTTGCCAGTCGCTTCGCCGCCGTCAAGTACGATGATACTAACAAACATAGCGACGGCTTCATCGATCAAATCCACCACATCACCTCCAGCCAACACCTTGCCGGGTTCCAACTACAATACGACATTCGGCACCTTGATTTCCGGTCGCTTGTAATTGCCAGGGTACAATGTTCTCGGCCGTGGCATTTTTGGAAATTACAGGCACTGCGCCGTAGGAGCATTGTCGTTTGTGATTGATTTGATGGGGAAATGAGTAGGTTGAGGTGGAGATTTGAAGCAAGGTATTGGACAAAGTGGAGTGAAGAGGAATCAAGGAGTTAGCGTTGCAATCGGAGCGTGGAGAGAGAAACGGTACGACGGTGTGTTACCGAAGTTGGCAATCACCGAAGAAGTTTACGTGATGCTATTAACGTATTTATTAATATTTATTTAATACTCGTATTAAAGTTTAAACATTAGATATTATGTATGGATACGTACTGTACGAATAAAACACTGCCACGTTGCATAATCGAGGTCACGAGCATTGAGATTTTTGTTCCGTTCCGTTCTCTTTCTGTATCAGTATTTCTGACTCAAAGGGGAGAAGTGAGTGTTCGTGAAGAACCAACAGTCTTTTGTTTTTAACATTTTGATCTCGCCAGAAGGAAAAGAAATGGGCAGGAAACCAAATGTTGCAAAGAATAAAGACAGAGCTCACTTGGTAAACACGCACAAAATCACTCTCTTTTTCTTAAAATATATGTATATATATATAATTCTAGGATTTGTTTGATTTCCTTCTTCTTAATACTTTTCGGATGGGTATTGGGTCAAATTTTTTGTTAATTTTCATTTTCGCCCCTTAATGGGCTGGCTGGCTTGTCTGGTTCATTTTGTGTGTTTGCATGCATGATATTGTCTTACTTATGATTTTATTGTCTGTTTGTGGGTGTTGGTAATTAGGGTTTTCGTAAAAGTTTTCATTTTTGTTTATGTTGACAACAATGTGTCATTCATTACTTGGTCACTTGTGCGAGATTGTTACTGTTTATCACTGTGAATGCAATTTTCATTGTTCCGGTTGGTATTGTCCTTGATGAGTTTTTACTTTCTTGTCATATTTCCATTTTAGTCTTGAGTGTTTATTTGCTCTTGCCAAGTCAATCATTTCTATATTTAATACAACGAAATGTAATTGCAATAGATTTTGTTTTGTAGAGAATAATTTTAAGAGTTTTATCTCATTTACTTGCTTGTAAAAACATTATTATTCTGATTACAGTCTGAGAGCATCAACCCTTCCGTGGGGGGAGTGGAACTGCCACCTGCAAATACAAATACATCGCAGGAAGGAGCAGAATTGCAGCCTGCAAATAGAAAGCAAGTGGGGAGAGTAGAACTGCAGTCTAAAATGCAAGCCAACTCTGGCTATGTATCCAGATCAAGCAAAGGGAAGCAGACTGTTAGTGTTAGTGTGAGGCGATCAGTACGACTTCAAAGTACAGATATACCTGCTCGCAACCAAGACATTGAACGTGTGATAAACGAGATAACTCTTAGTGAAAGTGAAAAAGAAGAAGATGAGCCACCTGCTAATGAGGAGACAAAACAGCCTGATCCAACTATGGGAAATAAAAGCTTGGAAGACAAAGTTGACTACCTTGTACAGCTATTGGAAGAACAACAAGGTAGATCTTCCCGTAGGGAAAGGCCAAGTATGTGTTCTGCCAGATACAAATGCTTGTATATTGACTCCCAAAAGAAGGTATTACTCTATTAGTGCTGTGTTAGTTCCTGTCTCTGTTTCCAAAACAACCTCAATCTTCAACATAACCTCAAGTATTATTTGTCTGCTTCATGTTCTCCATGCCACATGCAGATTGAAGCTCTATCAGAGGAAAATTGTCGGCTTAAAATGAAATTAAAGAATGCACTGGACAAACTTGAAGCTGTATGTCAATTGACACCCCTAGCTTAAGATATGCTACTCTGACTTTTTTTATTTTTTTTGAAGTTATTGTCTAATTCTATTTTCCCATAGTTTGTGCAAAACCACATCTTTTCCACTGCCCATGCTGAATGTAATATGTTAGAAATGGGGTTTTCGTGTAGCATGTTAAGATTTTTTAAATATGTTAATGATTAACTCACCTGTGTACTGTATTGGTCTCTGGTTGTGAACTTCTGGAACTAGATACCTGTTGAAATACTGTTATTAGTTTTTATATGCTTTTACTCATCAGAAAAGATGCCTATTTGTATCAGTACTTGAAATATTCGCGCCACAATTTAGCCATTGAATGTGAATAATAGTGGCAAATGCTTTTGCTATGTTTTACAGTAAGACAGTAGTCAACAGTAATAATCATGCCAGCAATTTAGTGTAGTACCAACTTTGGATGGATGTAGAATTAATGGAGGTGTGAAACAAGTTTGACCTTTTAACATTTTTCTTTCCAAGGAAGAAGTACAATTCATGTTCAAGCTAACATACTGTAATTGTAGGTCCTTTTGTCTTGTCTAAATAAATATCTGTAAGAACATATAAGTTCGCATGGATGGCTGAATACACTAATAACAATTATTGCATAAATACTTGGAAACTTTTAGGTAACAGAGAAGGTGCTTTACTCCCAATGCACGGAAAAATTGAGTCCTCTATCTTGTGAGTTGTGTGTTTTTGACACAATTTTGCTTGTCTTGTTTTTATGTGTAGTATGAGAAAGGGACTCGAACTGCCTCAGAAGTGCTGGAGAAATTAAAGGATGTTGTCTGCTTCTCCAATCTGGCAAGAGTTGCTGAAAGAATTGAAAATATATCTGCTCAAACAATATATGATGCTTATACTTCACAAGTTGCTGATGGTGAAGCCAGGACTTCATCCCCTAAAAGAAAGAAACTTAACAGAGAGAGGAAAAAGAACTAATATTCAGTCCATATTTTTGCCCAAATCTTCAGAAGTCAGTCTGTTTTATGCTTGGCAGAACTCGTGGGCTAAAACTAGTTTCTGTAGGCCACAGATTTTGTTGACTTGCCCTAATTCCTCAGTTTATTTTGATCTTGACTTGCAGGTTTGTGGATGTTAACTTGGGGAATAAGACCTTCACTGTCTTTGGTAAGATTTGAGGTAGAACTTGGCGGTTGCTGGACTGACAAAGTTAAGGTGTAGAGCCTTGAATGGTGTTGGGACATTGAATGATGTCAAAGTCCTTGTCCATTTAAAACGTTTCGCTGTACTAGATGTTAAAACTGTCCTTATCCTGTCCTGCTGTGGTGGTGTACATACTTTTGCTGATGGCTAAAACGGGAGGTTAGCCGTGGTTCTGGTTTATAGTTCAGCAATACACATGATGTGTGAATTTCATAATCCTAACTTTCAAGTCACTGCCAGTTTTGATTCATTGAGAGACAACTAATGGCAAGTGGCATGTAGAGTTAGCTTTTTAATTGTTGTTATTATTAACAATAACAAATCTGAGAAAACAAAAACTTGGGTCACTAGTAGCATGGCGTGCTGATTGCAGGACTAAAAATTGGGAAAAAAAAATCTGAAATCAAAGCTGCTTCCATTTATCAAACCACTAGAGGAATGAAAAGTGCGGTAGGCACAATATATTATTTAGTTATTCTTCTCTTTGCATTTCAAGTGTAAACCAGCTTGAAATCTGAAAAATATATATGGTACAACTACGAACAGCTACCTACTGCTGTTCTTCACGGAAGGACTCATCAAGAGAAGTGGATAAATTAAGAATAGTTGGGCAAGGTGTTTGATAATCAGCATCATTGCCATCATCTTCTGCTCTGGCTGATGATGGAGATGAAAAGTCAAACACATTCCTTGTATAAATTGCTCATATGATGCGGAGAGATATTGTGTGGTTACTTGGTGGTACTCTACAAGCTGGTGAAGGCATTGGTTTTCCCTAATCAGATTTGCGTTCTCATTTGCTAATCCGGATTTCTCTGCAAGCAGTGCCTCTAGCTGAAGCCACACCTGTTCAGACAGAATTGATATATTAACAAAAAAATGTTTTGCTATCTTTGTTGAATGTTGAACTGAACTTTAAAGACAAACTGTTCATTACCTAAGAAGAGACTTGTTTCTGGAAAGAGGATAGCAAACAGATCAAATTCAAATGCTTATTATTATTAAGGAAATAAAAGGTAGACAAAAGTGGCCTACCAGATCATCTTCCTCAGGTCTAATCCCTTTATCAAAACCATCCCTAGGCCTCCTGTTTTCTTCCTCAAGCAAAGTGCATCTCTCTTGCATGAAACATAAATCTGCTTTCAATGCCATTGAAATTGCAAGCTGTACTTATTTAAGAGCTACAAATTAGGTAAGGATCAATTGTATCAAAGTACTAAAATGAAAAGAGGGAGAGAAGAAACCAACATTTTTGGCTCTGTTCATTCTCTTATTCTTTGGACTCGGTTCATTTTCCTTCCGGGAGTCATCTTCTTGGTGATCTGAACTTTCACTAGGATCAAATTTCCTCTTCACTCCTTTCTTGATCTCTTCTTGATGCTGTTGTTTCATCGCATCCTCTTTTTTACTCTCCAAGTTCTTCAGATTGCTGTGAAATATATCAGTCAGTGTGGGGGGTTTAGCAAGATCTCTAGCTCCCTGGAAACAGAAGAAAAAGAGAAGATAAGCTCAATAACATTTCGTCAGAACTGTTATTAATCTACACAGCATGGATTAGATCCCAAGAGACAACAAATCAACCCTTCTTCAGAATATAGAACCACTGTTCCGATCTCCAATTGTGAACCCCAAAAATCTCAGCCAACAAGAGCTGTTTTTTTTTGAAAGAGAGGAGAAAAGCCCAATTGGATGTGGCACAGCATTCAAAGTTTCAAAAGCTGAAGAAAATCAAATAACCTGAAGGGGATCGTCAAGATTGCTAGATAGCTGAGACAAAGTGTGAGCAATAGAGTCAAATCCTAGTAACAGAAGCATAGAATCCTCCTTCAATCGCTTAGCTCTATTCGTTTTCCCCTCCTTCTACAAGGAACACCAAAAATCCCGAATACCCATCAGCTCAATTGCGAACCAGAAGACAGTACACAACAAACCATTCTAAAAGTTGAAAACAGCAAACTCACCTCTTGTTTAGATAACAAAGTGCCAACATTGAGTTGTTTTGGGCCAGTCGATACCTTGCTATTCCGATCCTCGAGAAGTGAGTCGACTCGACTTGGAAGATTGCTCCAAAAACGCTTATCTGAAGATGGCCATCATGCGTGGTGCCTCCGGCACTCAAAATTGACCAAAGTTATGAAAAGTAGCAGTTTGAATCGATGACGCAAAGAGAAATATAAAGTCACAGAAGAAGAAGATACCTCGTTGAGCTGGGTCGGTGATTGCATATCCACTGAGGCTGCCATTAGAGGGAAGCTAAAAGCGGAGTGGAAGAGCGAAAGAGAGAGAGAGAGAGAGAGAGAGAGAGAGAGAGAGGGCAACGGCTAGTTTTTAGAAAAAGCAAAAAAAGAAGGGCGGGTTTAAGTGGACAAGCCGATTCGGCTAACGGTGTGAGATCCAACGTAATTTGTTTGTTTTATAACGACGGACCGAAAAGTGGAATTGGTCCACTCATTTAAAGCCGTAGTGCTTTTCACCTCGCCTAAGTGGGACCACCCATCATCTAATCCAACGGATGTGGTTTCTTTAATCAAAATCTAAGGTCTAGATCTAAGCACCCAATTATACAAAGATTTAATATGTTTTGTTGTTTTCTTAGTTGTAATGGTGGTTGTATAATTACAAATAAATGCCATACGAATGAATATCTCTCTCTCTCTCTCTCTCTCTCTCTCTCTCTCTCTCTCTCTCTCTCTCTGTATATATATATAAACTTAACCATTTAGTAAATATTCAAATTTTTTTTGTTGAAAATGGTTTTAATTAAATTTAAAATTTTAATTAATTTATTTTATTTTGAATTAAAAAAATGAGATTTTATTTTTAATTTAAATTTAAAATATTATTGTTATTTTTTGTTTTAAATAAAAAAAATTGTATTAAAAGTGAGTTTTATTTTTGATTTTTTTTTAAATTATTAAAATTTTTTTAGATAATATATTGAGATTTTTAATAATATAAATATTTAGATTTTAAATTGAATTAAAAAAAAATCAATTTTGGGGCAAGAAATTCTATCATTTTTTCGAGAAAAATTCTCTAATTACTGTAATATTTAATGTTTTTTCAAAGGGATTGGCAGTAGAGCAGCCGTCACCTTTTATCTAGACGCAGTAAAACGTCTGGTTCTCAATCGACCAAGGCACAGAAGGTAAGTGTAGCGACAGTCAATGGCTACTGTCACTTCCTCATCCTCCTCTCTTTTATTCTCTTCATCACCATCCAAGCTTACTCGATCTTCCCTCTCTTCTCTTTCTCATCTTTCTTTCGCCTCTTCTTCTCACTTGTCTTGTTCTATATCCGTTTATCCATCTTTCTTTAGATTGTCTGCAAGTTCTAGACGATCTTCTGTCTCTTCATTCACCGTCAAGGCCAGGCCGGTGCTACTGAGAAGAAGAAGAAGAAGAAGAAGAAGAAGAAGAAGAAGAAGAAGGTTCTTATAGTTAACACAGACAGCGGCGGGCATGCAGTAATTGGGTTCTACTTTGCAAAAGAGCTTCTGGGTGCTGGTCATGAGGTCACTATCATGACTGTTGGTGACGAGTACTCTGATAAAATGAAGGAGCCTCCTTTCACCAGATTCAATGTAACAGAATTTTGTTGAGTTTTTGTTATATACTAGCGTACAATCTCGTAACAGCTTAAGCTTTTAGCCTATTGATTGTTCAAAATTTTATAAAATTTTGTAGGAAATTGCGAGTGCCGAAGGTAAGACGGTTTGGGGAGACCCCGCAGAAGTTGGGAAGGTTGTGGGAGAAGCAGCATTTGATGTGGTGCTGGACAACAACTTTGTTTCCTAATTTTCTGCTGAGTGTATTTTCTTGCTTGGAAATGTGAGAAATTTCACTTTTTGATAGTTAGTAGATCACTCACCGTCAAGATTTATTTTAAATTATTTTATTTTTTAAAAATTTTTGAAAATAATTTTATTTTTATTCTTTTTTATATTTATTTTTATATTTAGAACTAACCTAATTCATTCTTACTAAATTAATCACTTTGGATAATTTTGGCTCCAAACCCTAAAAATAAATGTGTACTCATTTTTTTTTCATTTTCTTTACATTGTGTTGTCAATCAATTGCTAGTTTCATCTTTGATGATATAAAAAATACGAAAACACCAAGAAAAAGTGTTAGATTGACTTACATTGGATAAAATTTTACAATATTTATGTGTTTACAAATAATTGATAAAATTTGCCATGAATTTTCGTAATTAAAGCACTAAATATGATAAAATGAAACTTGCTATGGTAGTTCATTTCTAAATGTTGACACAATAATAGAGAAGTAAGCATATAGATAAGGCAAAATGTAGCAAATAGAGCTATTTCGGTGTTTTGAGTGAGAAGATGCAGAAAATGAAGGAGGAAGATGAAGGGCGCAGAGTGGTCTCTTATTGGGGTCCCGATTTTTTTCCCCAACTTTTCTACACCTTAGGGGTCAGCACACCTACTAAAATCCTTCCTAACTTACTATCCCGTTTGATTCTTGAGTTCCTTTCTTATTTTATATCCCCTAAGTTGTCCTTCGGGTTAACTAATATATATAAAGATATGTTGGATAGGCAAGACAACTCTTAAACCTATCACAACTTGCCTTGGTTGAAAAAGACAACTCTTAACTTCAACCTTAGCTCTTAAGCAAGGAAGACAACTCTTAACCTTAACTTAAGCCCAAGTTATCTCAAGACAACTCTTAAAAGATAACCGAAATATAAACAAGAATAGAAGCAAGAATGCTTACCTTTGATTCTTGATTAATGAATGAGAAAATAACAAAATTCGTAGCTTTTTTCCTCCTCACAAATAATGGGCTGTATTTATAGTCCTAAGACAGCCTTATCCTAATTTAACTAGTACTTAGGTTCCTTATCCACTTAGGATATGTTTTCCTAAGTCAACAAGCTTTTCTAAGTCAAATAAAATATTATCAAGATAAACCATATCCTTTGTGTCTTAATCCTACTAGGATTCTTGGTCTTTCTTGAATTTCTACCTAGACTAGAATTCCTACTTTATCTTGTTTTCTACAGCAGCTGGACTTCCTCTTGGCTTATACTTCTAGGACTAGGACTTTGAATGCATATCCTTCTGCCCTTAGAATTCTTCTTGTTGTGCTTATCCTATTGCTACTGGAACTCATCATGAGTGTCCTACATTAATTAGGATTAAGTCAAATACTGGTTGGGCTTTACTGCTGGGCTGCATACTTTCTGTTGCTACTCTTGTTATGCACATTTTCTGGCCCATGCTCTCCTTTGTTGCCCCGTTTTCTGCCCATTGCCTTTCCTTCATACTTAGGTTCTCAACAATCCCCCTTTCTTGAAGACTCACCTTGTCCTCAAGGTGAAAGTTAGAAAACTGCTGCTGGATGTTATTATAGTCTTCCCAAACTTGTAGGGGTAATCGTAAAGGTTGTAACAATCCTTTGGTCTTGCAATCTTCTGGTTTTATCCATGGGCAAATGTCACAACTGTTGTTTTTCTTCTTACCTTTTGCCTTGAATGTTTTCGACCAAAAGTATAGCTTGATCCGCATGTGATGTCCTCCTTCCTTAACGTCAAAATTCTTAGTCTTCTTAGCATGCTCTTGTCTGTAAGGATTCATCTCCATTGCCTCTTTGATTTCTGTCCATACATTCCACTTCGCTTTGCTAATGGCAGTGAGGCACGTGTCATTAGGCTCACATACTGTCCATAATGCTTGACCTCCATTGCTTTTAGACAATGTGTCTGCCACCTTGTTTTCCTTGCCAGGTTTATAGATTATTTCATACTTGTATCCCATCAACTTGACAAGGAAACTTTTGCAGCTCTGGTGTGGTAGTTTTCTGCTCTATGAGGCTTCTCAAGGGTTGTTGATCTGTAATGATCAAGAATTTCCTCCCAAGAAGGTAAGGTCGCCATACCTTGACTGCATGGATGATGGCTAACATCTCCTTTGCGTATACTGACCATTCCTTTTTCATGGGCCCTAAAACTCTGCTCATGTATGCAATAGGTCTTTCGGCTTGACTTAGGACAGCACCTATTCCATCTTGACATGCATCAATGTGAAGCTCGAAAGTTTGGTTGAAGTCAGGCAGTGCCAACACTGGTGTCTCACACATAGATTGCTTCAACAACTTGAGTGTGTCTTCACTCTTCTCTGTCCATAGGAATCTGTCTTTCTTTAGCAAATCCGTTAGTGGTTTTGCTATGGCACCGTATTTGTGAACAAATCGACGATAGTAGCCTGTCAAACCTAGAAATCCTCTCAGTTCTGTGACATTCTTTGGAGTTGGCCATGTTTGCATGGCTCCTATTTTTTGTTGGTCTACCTTCACTCCTTCTTCGGATATAATGTGATCGAGGTATTCAAGCTCCTCTTGCATGAATGTGCACTTGGATGGCTTGATGACAAAACGATTTCTTCTTAACACTTCTAGCACTTTTGCTAAGTGTTCTATGTGATCATTATGGTTCCTAGAATAGACCAAAATGTCATCGAAGAAAACTAAAACAAACCTGCGCAAGTAAGGTTTGAAGATGTCATTCATGGCCGCTTGAAAGGTGGAGGGTGTGTTGCATAGTCCAAACGGCATGACTAGGTACTCGTAGTGTCCACTATGAGTCCGAAATGCTATCTTTTGCATGTCCTCTTCTTTCATGCGTACTTGATGATATCCGGCCTTGAGATCTAGCTTGGTGAATAGCTTTGCTCCATGTAACTCATCCAGCATATCATCAATTGTTGGGATCGAAAAACGATCCTTGACAGTTGCTTGGTTGAGTGCCCAATAATCGGTGCAAAACCTCCAAGTTCCATCTTTCTTTCTAACAAGTAGAACGAGAGAAGAAAAGGGTGAGGTGCTAGGTCGGATAATACCTTGCTGTAGCATCTCCTCCACTTGTCTTTCGATCTCATTCTTTTGGAAGTGTGCATACCGGTAAGGTGCTACATTAATCGCCTTGGTTTCGTCGATTAATGGGATAGCATGGTCGTAATGTCTTGAGGGTGGTAGTCCTTGTGGCTCTCCTAAGACATCTCCGAATTGCTCCAAAAGATCCCTTACTCCTATTGGTATGTCTTCGTGTGTAGGTTGTTCGACTGTGTTTTCCTCTTTTGTGGCTAATAGAATCGCAAAACATTGTGGCCCTTTTTCTGTATAATCGTTCAAGGGTGCTTACCTCACAATGATGAGCTGCATTAGTGGTGGATACCTCCCACATGCAGTCCCTACCCTTCCATTGGAAGTGCATGGCCATGGATTCATAGTCGAACATTATCTTGCCTATGGTTTTAAGCCAAGCATTGCCTAAAACCACATCAAGACCTGCCAGGGCTAACACATGCAGTTCTGCTTCTATTTTGACTCCTTGAATCTGCATTGGTACTGCCTGGATTATTTGTGGACACTTGAGCTTTTGTCCGCTTGCCACTCTTACCTCAAAGGGTGTAATCTTTTTCGGACGTAGCTGAAGTGTTTTGACCAATTTTGTGATTGATAAAGTTATGAGTAGCTCCACTATCTATCAACACTAAAACGTTTTTTCCGTTAATGGTTGCGAATAACCTCATGGCAGTAGGCTTGGTGGTTGCCCCTACTGCATGCAAATTGATTTCGTCTTCTTCCGCATCATCAGGGGAGTGTTCTACCTCTGCTTCCTCCTCGTTATCCATGCTGCTTTGGGCATTTGTGCTAGCAATGGGGTTGCTGTCCAGAACACTTGATCTATTACATGGAATGTCTGGATCTTCAGTGTTCAAGCTGCAACCCAAATAATCCTCATTCTGTCCAGGGAATTGAGGGTCTAAAACAGGTGCAGATGATGGCGTTTGATCAATATTTGTGCCTTGTAAAGCTTGCTGTATGCTAAGCATATTTTTCGCTTCAGTTTGACCAACGAATAGTTTAAAGGTCTGATCTCTTGCAGCATGTGAATCTGTCCGTGAAAGATCAACAAGTCCTTCGATCTGAATAGATGAATCAGGATGTTTGGTAGATGCATTATGCGACTTGTCACAAGACATCTGCATCTTTATCTTGACATCCAAGTCCTATCCTGAAACACTTGTGTACTTCGCGTCGCAATCATCTGAAAGTGCATATGCATCTCCTGTGCATAGTTCTTTTCCTCTACTGTCATCAACTGGAATTGTTGCTGATGAAATATTTTCGCTTGTTCTCCAGAATTGGCATCATAGGAGGTGGAGATGAGAATTCTAAGTTCTGAACTGGTGCAGCACTCTTAGAATTTGATGAAGGAAAGACTTGATTCCCATCAAACTCAGAGCAAATATTTGTGATGCTGGATGGGCCAAATCTGTCCATCAATTCTTGTGTGAACCTTGTCCAGCCAATCGTCTACCTTCTCGACCATAGGTAGCTTTAAGCTGACGCCACCATTGGTTGGCTCTCCCACATAGGTGACAGGATGCAAAATCAACCCTTTCACCCCTTTCTACACCTTGCTTCTCAAAATAAAATTCAGCTTTGGAGATCCATTCAATTGGATCTCCTTTCTCAAAGGTAGGGAATTCGATTTTTACCTTAGGCCTAGTGTAGCGGCTTGGGATGTCGTAGTGTTGCCATTCCTCTCTCTTATTTGTCTGCCAAACTTCTGCTTTATGATGACTTCGCATTCTCCTTAGTTGCCACGCTGCTGGCCGTCGATCCAAGACCTCATCATCGCTGCTATTCATCATAGGGGTCATGGGGCTGGTGCAAATTCGGTGGCACCTCCCTTCTGCACCCTAGACTCATGTGCACTCTCCCCCTTTCTTGAGAGGGAAGCTGTTCATGGTGAAAATCTTCCTTCGAAAGCAGCCTTCTAGGTTGCTGTGGCAATATACTGCTCCTGGTTTTCTCAATTTTGACTTGTTTTCTAGCCACTCGTGGTGTGTCTCTCTTCAATTGCTCAAGAGAATGGATGATAGAAGATAATTGATGTTTGATATCACTTACCTGGTCATTGAGTAAGCATCGATTCCTCTCTAAGGTCAGAATTCTTCCAAAGTCCTCCTTAGTTCGCTGTTGTAGTGAAGGTGAATGCTGCCAAGATGACATAGTAACCTTGCTGTCCTCACAATTGAATGGTGTTTCTGTTGCTGTCTCAACTAGAGCACTAATTCATAAGGGTGATTATGCTTCTTTTCAACTGGTGGTTGTGCTGATCTCTCAATGAAAGCACCAATTTGTTGGGATCCCGATTTTTTCCCCAACTTTTCTACACCTTAGGGGTCAGCACACCTACTGAAATCCTTCCTAACTTACTATCCCGTTTGATTCTTGAGTTCCTTTCTTATTTTATATCCCCTAAGCTGTCCTTCGGGTTAACTAATATATATAAAGATATGTTGGATAGGCAAGACAACTCTTAAACCTATCACAACTTGCCTTGGTTGAAGAAGACAACTCTTAACTTCAACCTTAGCTCTTAAGCAAGGAAGACAACTCTTAACCTTAACTTAAGCCCAAGTTATCTCAAGACAACTCTTAAAAGATAACCGAAATATAAACAAGAATAGAAGCAAGAATGCTTACCTTTGATTCTTGATTAATGAATGAGAAAATAACAAAATTCGTAGCTTATGTCCTCCTCACAAATAATGGGCTGTATTTATAGTCCTAAGACAGCCTTATCCTAATTTAACTAGTACTTAGGTTCCTTATCCACTTAGGATATGTTTTCCTAAGTCAACAAGCTTTTCTAAGTCAAATAAAACATTATCAAGATAGACCATATCCTTTGTGTCTTAATCCTACTAGGATTCTTGGTCTTTCTTGAATTTCTACCTAGACTAGAATTCCTACTTTATCTTGTTTTCTACAGCAGCTGGACTTCCTCTTGGCTTATCCTTCTAGGACTAGGACTTTGAATGCATATCCTTCTGCCCTTAGAATTCTTCTTGTCGTGCTTATCCTATTGCTACTGGAACTCATCATGAGTGTCCTACATTAATTAGGATTAAGTCAAATACTGGTTGGGCTTTACTGCTGGGCTGCATACTTTCTGTTGCCACTCTTGTTATGCACATTTTCTGGCCCATGCTCTCCTTTGTTGCCCCATTTTCTGCCCATTGCCTTTCTTCATACTTAGGTTCTCAACATCTCTGAGCGCGTGCCTAGAACGCACCCAGTGCAGTAGTATAAACTTGAGAGGAAGGAAAGGAAATGAAAATGATAGCCGGCAATTATGTTTAATGCAAACAAAAAATTAGTATATTTTAGTATGTGCCTTAATTCTTCAACTAGAGTAGAAAAGGCAGATGAAACCACATAATGAATAAATCTCATCCTTGTATGAGATCTTCTTGGCCATACTAGTTGTAAGCGTTAGTAAATGAGGCCCAACAATAGGGAAGTCCATTATGTACTAGTGTTATTATAACAAAAAGAAGTTAACAAAAGTATTCTCCTAAAAAGAAGCCGTAACTAGAAATCCAAACACAGAATTCATAACTAGTGTTTGACTTTCGTATGTAGTACTTTCGTATGTAGTATTAAATGATCATCTGAAGTCTTAATAGCAACTTAAAGAGAGGAAGATGGTGATGGTTTTCAGACAAGATAATTTCTCTTGCTGTAACTTTGTTCAAGTCTAGCCCTTCATGAGATTTTGGATCGTCATCTTCATATTCTTAAACATAAATGAAGAACTTTTGAGCATGACACTTCTCAGATAGTCCTATCAATGGTGATTTCAATGCTTCAACATCAGTTGCTAGAACTTTATAGATCTTAAAATAATGATAATCTTGATAAGTTATTACACATAATATAAAGATACTACTCTAAAATGTAGAAACGATAGACTAGTAATTACTTTTGAAATGACTAGAGAATTAAAAGTAACTAACGATTGAAAAAGTTCATACCTTCCTTTTATTGTAACCAAAACTGCCATCAACAGCTTTGAAATTAAGATATTTCGTGACATTTGCATGGATGAGAACATGGACCAAACCATCATTGGCCATATAAACTACAGAATAATTTTGAATAACGCTTTGATTGTATAATGATCAGGTTGGAAATATGGCATTCAACTCAAACAAAGACTTATTTATAAGAAACAGATACATATACATAAGTTATACATTGTTAATTAATATTATTCGATTTTTTTAAGTTTTTTTATTGTTATTATATGAATAAAAATAAAAAATCTAATCTTTTTACATTTTGATAGTTAAATTCCAGTATTGTAACTCTTATATAGTGTAATAAAATTAAAACAATGATAACCTACTTCTTGCATGTTTTTTTTAACTTTTAATTAGTAAAATTTAATCTAAAAAATCAAAAAAAAATTGAGAATACAATCTGTGGGATGTTTAATTATTTTGATTTCAATTGAGATATTATGATTTTTGAACTAAATGTCATCTGCTATATACAAATATAATAAGAGATTGAAGCATAATCATTAAGGCAAATTAAAATTTGCAAGGATGTTGTAGAAGCTGAATGAAATTTAAAAAAAATAATAATAATAACAGATCATAATCCTGGCACGTAACTAATTCATATGAAAATAGGATTGATTTTTTCATACAAACCATATTGGAAAAATAAGTCTAGAGAAAGAATGGCAAATTTTTGCTGAAGAAGATTTGAACAATTTTATGGTTCATTAGCACTCGCAGCGCTTAGATCCATTGACAGATCAAGACTTTGAACTAAATAAAGACAGAAAATTGATAAACAAACAAGTTACAAAATACAAAGAGATTTTTCATGATTGGCAATCTGAACATCAAATTATATTGCATGTTTTGGCCAACTTAGGTGAATAAACAACCAACCATATTCAAAGTTGTGTTAATATAAATGAAAGAAAACTCAAAATAGTTTCATAATTTATCCCAAAATATTTTGAATATAAAAAATATTTAGATTTTAATTCAAGATAAGCGCATCAAAAAATGTATTTCTTTAAATCATTATTTTGTTTTATTATATTTTTACTTGCATATTATAGTATGATCCATGGTTTTTTTAAAAATGTGTACATGATGTTAGGGATGCCATAATATGGATTAGAATATACATGATATATGGGATGAATGATATGAGTATCTGAGTGTGTTTATGGCATTATTAAATAAGATGCAATGTAAAAGAGCCGGTAAAGGACATGGACGAGAAAGAGGCACAGAAAGAGGGAGAAATGCCTCTCTTGACAAAGAGGAAACTTCTACTCCTTCACAATCGGTTAGGTTTATATTAGATGAGGGCAAGATTTAAAACTTAATGCAGCAGGTAATAAGAGAGACGTTGCAGAGGCAAATACTTGATATGACTTTCGTACTAACGATAGAAATCTTAGCCACTATGTCCGAACCTAATTCAGATACCACAAGACTAGAGGTGGCCACTTCGAGTAGATTGGGGCCGATCCACAAACTTCTTAGTCAACATTCCCCTAAGGAGTTCTGAGGAACACACTATCCATTTATAGTTGATGAATGGATTTGCTTAGTAGAGAGTACCACAAATCTATTTAATATGACGGACCGAGAGAAAGTCCACTATGCCACTTTTTTATTTCGAAGGGATGCTAAAATATGGTGGGAGATGACTAGAGAAACGATAGATATCACCACGTTGTCTTGGGTAGAGTTTCAAAGGGTCTTTGAATCTCAGTACTAGATTGCAGATGTAGTGACAATCAAGGTGCAAGAGTTTGTCATGTTACTGCAGGGTGGGATGAATGTAAAAGAGTACTCCACTAGATTTAATACCCCATCCCATTTTGCTTCAGGAATGGTCAGCATGCCTCAACTCTGAATGGACAAGTTTTTATAAGGACTCTGACCTGACATAGCTATTCATGTGATGTCGGGTCCTCAACCTTCTGTAAACTATGTTAAAGCGCTGGATAATGCATTAAGAACAGAGGTTTATGCCAATAGGTTTAGAGGCAGACCATTGACACCACCAGTATTGCTAGCACCTTTAGCTCCATCTTCTGGTCCTTTTCAACCTTAATAAATCACAACTTAGGGCCTCTGAATCAGAAGGGCAAGAGAAAATTTATTCCCTAGAAAAATAAAAAGAATTGGCATAATAATATGGTACAACACTAGGGTATAATTCCTCAGTGCCTAAAGTGCAAGAAAAGTTACACTGGGAATGTCGTCAATAGATAGTTTGCTACCGATGTGGACAATCAGGCCACATTAGGGTTTATTGCCAAGCAACCATGCCAGCCACAAAACCACAACAACAATCCACGACACGACCAATATCTACTCACCTTGTATAGACTATTGGGGGATCACAAGCCTAAGTATACACTATAGCTCACAGCCAAGCTGAGGCTAGCTCATCTGTAGTGATTGGTCAACTTTTATTTGATTATACTACTTTGTATGCTTTAATTGACTATGGGGCTACTAATTCCTTTATTATATTTGTAGTACTTAAGAGAATGGATTTAGAACCTACTAAGCCATTGAAATGACTAATGGGGATAGGGTACAGATTGAAATGATTCTACCAGATGAGCATATTGTTATATAGGGAAGAGAGTTAAATATAAATTTGATTATGCTACACATGCCTAATTTTGATATTATTTTGGGAATGGACTTTTTAGAGAAGTATAATGTAAAAATTAACTGTAAAAAGAAGAAAGCACGATTTCAACTAGGTAATGGGGATAAATTCAATTTCCAAGAAGGTCAGCAACTTAGCATGATAATCAGTAGCACGCAAGCTAGATATATGTTAAGGAAAGGAGGCTTGGGCTACCTAGCTTATATTGTACATGAGAAAAAAGTGTCTAAATTAGAGATTCAGAATGTCCTAGTGGTAAATGAATTTTCAGATGAATTTTCAGAAGAATTATCAGGACTAGCTCTAGAAAGGGATATGGAGTTTCATATTGAGCTAGAACCTAGCACAGCCCCGATGTTGAAAGCCCCATACCATATGGTGCTCACTGAGTTGCAAGAGTTAAAGAAACAACTGCAAGAATTGTTAGAAAAAGGATTTATCAGATCAAGTCATTCACCGTGAGGAGCACCAATATTATTTGTGAAAAAGAATGACAGATCGCTCTGGATGTGCATTGATTATAGGGAATTGAATAAATTGACAGTGAAGAATGTGTACCCACGGTCGAGAATAGATGACCTCTTTGATCAACTGATAAGATCTTCTATCTTTTTTAAGATTCGCATAAGGTTAGGGTACCACCAGTTATAAATTGCCGATAAGGATATATCTAAGATTGTTTGTCGAACTTGTTGTGAGTATTATGAGTTTATGGTAATGCCTTTTGAATTAACTAATGCTCTGGCAGTATTTATGGATTTAATAAATAGAGGATTCCATTACTTCTTAGACATGTATCTTGTAGTGTTTATAGACGACATCTTGATATATTCCAAGTCAAAGGATGACCATGCTTAACATTTGAGGTTTGTGTTACAATGATTAAGAGAAGGAAAATTATATGCCAAATTCTCAAAATGTGAATTTCGGATGGACAAAGGCCCAAGAATGTTGGCAAAGTTGAGGCAATTTTAAAATGGCAAAGGCCCAAGATTGTTAAAGGAGTAAGAAAAGCTTTCTAACCCTTACAAAGTGTTGTAGAAGATTTGTATAGGGTTTTGCTAGAATTGCAAAGCCATTCACTAATTTAACTAGACAAGGAATTTCATTCCAATGGTCAAATGCTTATGAACAGAGCTTTCAAGAGTTGAAAAGGAAGTTGACCTTTGCCCCTATCTTAGTATTGCTTAAGGATGGAATGGAATATGATGTCTATTGTGATGCCTCATATCAGGGATTGGGCACAATTTTGATGCAAAATAGGAAGGTGATAGCATATGCATTTAGACAATTGAAGGACTATGAAACACTATTTGACTCATGATCTGGAATTGGCAACTGTAGTATTTTGCCCTTAAAATATGGAGACATTACTTGTATGGGGTTAGATGCAATATTTATACAGATCACAAGAGCCTCAAGTATTATTTCACCTAAACAGAGTTGAATATGAGATAGAGGAGATGGTTGGAACTAGTGAAAGACTATGATTGCAAGATTAAGTACTAACCTATGAAGGCGAATGTGGTAGCAGATGTACTCAGCAGGAAGGTTATGGTGTCTTGTTTGGATGCTTAAGAAAGAGTGCAACGAAAGTCAACAGAAAAGCGATTGGAAGTGATAGTGAGTTGAGTCCCTAGATTAAAAATACAACCCACCTTGCTTGAAGAAATCAGGGAGAAACAAGCTATTGACCCCTAGTGCCAAAAAATTCACCAACAGATGCAATAAGGTGAAAAGAAAGATTATCAAATAGTTGGAGACATTTTTCAATTTTAAGGCCGAGTGTGCTTACCGCAAGATCTAAATCCTAAGAAGAAATTACTTTGTGAGGCTCATGATATGCTTTACACTGCTCAGCCTGGGGATGTAAAGATGTATCAAGACCTAAAAAGGAAGTTCTGGTGGTATGGAATGAAGAAAGATGTTAGAGAATATGTGCCAAAATGTTTAATTTGTCAACAAGTGAAGGCTAAACATGAGAGAACTTATGGCCTACTATAGCCGTTAAGGATTCCCCATGGAAAGAGATTTCCATGGATACCGTTGGGTTTCTTAAAATATAGAAAGGGTTTAATGCTATATGGGTAATAGTAGATCGATTAATCAAAACAACCCACTTTATTCCTATGAAAGACACCACAAATACGAACCAGTTAGCCCAAATTTAGATAAAACTATTGTTTCAGAGTGCACGGTGCCTAAAGTTATTGTTTCATGTAGAGATTCTCAGCTTATGTCAGCCTTCTTGGGTAGTTTACATAAAGCTTTAGGCACTCAACTAGCCTTCAGTACTTCTTATCACCCGCAAACAGATGTTACCATGATGGAGTTTACATATAATAACGACTATCAAGCTACTATTAAAATGGCACCTTATAAGGCTTTCTATGGGAGAAAATGTAGACTCTAGCTACACTGGGATGATTTTGCTGAGAAAAATGAGCTTAACCAAGGTTTAGGACTAGAACAAATGCAAAAAATGGTTGAGGATATTAGGGTGATTAAAGAAAGATTGAAGCAGGCTTAAGATCAACAAAAACGTTACACAAATTTAAAGAGAAAGAATATAGAATTTTAAGTTGACGATAAAGAGTTCGTGAAAGTTTCCCCATACAAGCACATTTAAGGTTTGGCCTCAAGGGCAAGTTTGCACCAAGGTATATAGGACCATTCGAGGTTTTAGAAAAAATTAGAAAAGGAGCTTAGAAAATTGCCTTGTCACCAAGTCTAGATAAATTCCATAATGTATTTCATGTTTCTTTACTCCACAAGTTTGTTAGCGATCCCTCGCATGTGTTACAGCTTAAAACAATGGAATTGGAAGAAAATTTGCCCTATAGGGAGTAGCCAATGCAGATTCTAGACAGAAGGATAAAGAAACATCAAAAAAGGAAAATTCCATTAGTAAAAGTATTATGACGGAATCAAAAAATAGAAGAACCAATATAGGAAATAGAACAGATGATGAGAGGGAGATATCCAAAGTTATTCTCCTAATCTTTTCAGAAGGGTTTAAGTGTGAGCATGCCTGTCGGGATCTAAAAGATGGTGAACTATGCCAGAGCAGGGCGAAGCCAAGGGAAACTTTGGTGGAGGCCCACAGCGATACTAATGTGCAAATCATTCGTTTGACTTGGTTATAGGGGCGAAAGACTAATCGAACCGTCCAGTAGCTGGTTCCCTCTACAATTTCCCTCAAGATAGCCAATGATTAGAGGCATCAGGGCGCAATGCCTTCGACCTATTCTCAAAGTTTAAGTAGGTAGGATGGCGTGGCTGCTTCGCTAAGCTGTGCCACGAAATTGAGCGCTCCAAGTGGGCCATTTTTGGTAAGTAGAATTGGCGATGCAGAATGAACCAGAAGCCGAGTTACGGTGCCTAACTACATGCTAACTTAGAACCCACAAAGGGTGTTGGTTGATTAAAATAGTAGAACGGTGGTCATAAAAGTTTAGATCCCTTAAAGAGTGTAACAAGTCACCTGCCGAGTTAACTAGCCTAAAAAATGGATGGCGCTGAAGTGCGTGATCTATACTCAGCCGTCGAGGCAAGTATTAGGCCCCAATGAGTAGGAGGGCTCGGCGGTTGTCATAAAACCCAGGGAGCGAGCCCAAGCAGAGCGGCCGTCGGTGCAGATCTTCGTGGTAGTAGCAAATATTCAAATCAGAACTTTAAAGGCTGAAGGGGGGAAAGGTTCCCTGTGAACGACACTTGCACGTGGGTTAGTCAATCTTAAGAAACGGGAAAAGCCCGTCTGACAGCGCCATGGTGCTAGCTTCGATAGGGAATCGGGTTAAAATTTCTGAACGAAACCGAGATGCCCGGTCATACTCATAACTACATCAGGTCTCCAAGATGAACAGCCTCTAGTTGACGGAACAGTGTAGGTAAGGGAAATTGGCAAAACAGATCTGTAACATCGAGGAAAGGATTGGTTATGAGGGCTGGGCACTAAGGTCCTAGCCCCGAATGTATCGGTTGTTTGTAGACTGCTTGAGCTACTATCGTGGGAAGAGCAGTTCGTTGCGTGTTGGCCGGGGGACAGATTGAGAACGGCCCCTTTGGGGGCCTTCCCCAAGCATCAAACAATCGACTTAAAACTGGTGCGAACAAGGGGAATCTAACTGTTTAATTAAAACAAAACATTGTGATTGTTCCCAGCGGATGCTCGCGTAATGTGATTTCTGCCCAGTGCTTTGAATGTCAAAGTTAAGAAATTCAACCAAGCACAGGTAAACGACGAGAGTAACTATAACTTTCTTAAGGTAGCCAAATGCGTCATCATCTAATTACTGAGCTTGACTCTAGTCTAACTTTGTGAAATGAATTGAGAGGTGTAGTATAAGTGGGAGCTGGAGATAGTAAAGGTGAAATAATACTACTACTACTATTGGCAAGTCGATCCGAGCGGAAGACATTGTCGAGTGGGGAGTTTGGTAGGGGCAATACATCTCTTAAAAGATAATGTGTGAACAGAAATCTCATGCGGAACAAAAGAATAAAAGCTCATTTAATTCCATTTGTTAGTATGAATACAAATCATGAAAGCGTCGCCGATCGATCTTTCAGACCTTCAGAATTTGAAGCTAGAGGTGTTGGAAAAGTTACCACAGAGATTCACCAATTGTTGGATTGTTCATCCACCAATAAGGAACATGATCTGGGTTTAAACCATCATGAGACAGATTAGTTTAAACCCATTGATGGTTGCATCGTAATAGTTATTCAGCCTAGTACGAGAGGAGTCATTGATTCGCACAACTAGTCATCGCGCTTGGTTGAAAAGCCACTGAGGCGAAGCTACTGTACGTTGGATTATGACTGAATGCCTTTAAGTTAGAATCTAGGCTAGAGCGATGTGTGTGCCTGTCGGCTAATTGGCGACCTGCAGTAAGGACCCTTGGGACCCCAAAGGCATGTGTCGTAAGCCAAGCCCTTATGACGATCCGGTAACAGGGCTACCTTGAAGCTCAATTCCACCGAGCAGCAGGTAAAATCCTTTGCAAATGACTTAAATACGTGACACGGGGTATTGTAAAGTGACGGAGTGGCTTGCTGCCAGGATTAAAATGAAGATATTCCGAAGACTACCTATTGTAGAAGATATGAATGCTTTGAATTTGTGGTAATGCCATTTGGGTTAACAAATGCTTCTGCAACAACGTTCATGAATTTAATGCATCATGTTTTTCACCCATTTCTTGATAAATTTGCAATAGTGTTTATGGATGATATTTTGATTTACTCAAAGACACAAGAAATGATATTTTTAATAAGGTCCATAATTATAAATTTATCATTCATCTTGGGAGCACAAAAACGTATCAGATATTGCATAAGCAATTTTGGCAGAAAGGAACGAAGAAGAATATGGCCGAATTTATAGCCAAATGTCTGGTATGTCAACAAGTAAAGGCAGAACATCAGAAGCTAGCAGGATTACGTCAACCACTCCCCGTATCAGAATGAAAATGGGAGTATGTAACTATGGATTTTGTGAAGGGACTTCCAAAAACTCAAAAAGGGTATGTAGATAGATTAACGAAATCTACACACTTCTTACCTGCTAAGAATACAGATTCTCTGAAAGGCATGAGTTAATTGTATATTCAAGAGATAGTTAGATTGCACAAAGTATCATTGTCTATCGTTTCTGATCGAGACCTGCGATTTACATTGGATTCTGGAGAAGCTTGCAAAAGGCAATGGGTACCAAGTTAAATTTTAGTACTGTATATCACTCCCAAATGGATGGACAATCTGAAAGAGTTATATAGATAGCAGAAGACATATTTAGATCTTGTGTTTTAGACTTTAAAGGCTCATGGGCAGAACATTTGCCTTTGGTGGAATTCGCTTACAGTAATAGTTATCAATTTAGTCTTAGAATGGCACCATTTGAGGCATTGTATGGGAGACCTTGCAGATCACTAGTATGTTGGGCAGAAGTTGGTGAAGCTTCATTAGTTGGTCCTGAATTGCTAAAGGAGACTACGGAAAAGGTAAAAGTAATCAAGCAACGTCTTCTTACGGCTCAAAGTTGTTAAAAGAGTTACGTAGATCATAGAAGGAGACATTAGAGTTTGAAGTTAAAAATCATGTATTCTTGAAGGTAAGGTCTCGATTTGGTATTACCAAATTTAGAAAGAGTGAGAAACTTGCCCTAAGATTTGTTGGCCCTTTTGAAATACAGGAGCAAGTTAGAGAAGTTGCCTACAAATTAGCATTACCACCCCAATTATCTAACATTCATGATATTTTTCATGTTTTGATGCTTAAAAAATACCAACCAGATCCTTCTCATGTTTTAGGTTGGGAAAATCTTGCTCTAGCTGAGAACGTCTCTCATAAAGAAAATCCAATACAGATTATTGATTGTGAAGAATAAGTATTTTGTAGAAGAGTTATCCCATTGGTAAAAGTCTTATGGCAACATAAAAGAAAAGAAGAAGGCACTTGAGAGCTTGAATATGAAAGAAATTCAATAATATCATTGTTGATAAATTATGCTTCGATGTTTAAAATTTTATGAATTGATATAAATAACTTGATTTGTTATTATTGTGTGTGATTGAATTATGAAATATAGTATGACTTTAATTAATATCGGTGACTATAGACCTAATTTAGGGGGCATGACAAAGTTGGTGCGGACCTTGTGCGCAACGCATTCCTTAAGTCATAATACAGGGTATGCAAAAAAATTTACTCGAGTATGGTGCGATGCCCTCATTATCGAGCAAGCCTTGATTACGCAGGCAAAGCTCACGCTCGGGCGTGTTAATGCTTCCCTTGTGCACAACACATTCGTAAGCCGTAATACAAGGTCTGCAGAATTAAAGATAAGTTCACAATCGAAAAATCCATAACTATTCATCTTTTTTTTCAATAATAAACACAAAGTCAACTGAAATCAACATCCCCATTTAAAAAGCCTACCTTTATTGATTTCTAAACCTATTTGGGTTAAAAATTAAATTTAAATCAATCATAAACAAACAAAATAAATAAATAAAATAAGCATAAAAATAAGCTTTGCCTTTGTAATTTTAGATTCAAGCTCTTAGTATAAAGCAATGTATAAAGTATAAGGACATTTTTCGTCAAACTATGCTATTTTTGACCACAAAAAAAAAGAATTAAAATTAATTATGGCTTTAAAAGTAAGCCATATAATAATTTTTTTAAAATAAAATATCACAAGAGTGGTATGGTTATTTTAGTTAGGGTTAAGTGAACGATATCCTTATTTATAATGCATAAATCTAAATATTATTACATGATTTTATAATTTAACATAAAAGATTTATTTCAATCATCCCATACAAATACAAAAACCTATTTGCCCTTATAAGAAATCATAAATATTAAGCGATTTAAATGTTATTCAATAATAATAATTACTATTCAAAAATTATATATTTAATTATGACCAGTCATGTTAAAAATGATTTTGTTGAAATTAAATTTAATAAATCCAAGTGTCATTAGTTTTAGCCTAATAACACTGTTTTGAATATTAGAGTTTCCCACTTTATTTTGATCCTACGTCTATTTATCTCTTGTAATTCTTGTTAGCAGGATACACAACAAAAAGAGTATATTTTCTGTTAAATCAGGCTGCAGATGCCAGCCCATCCTCTATTTAACCATTTAACAGAAAAAGGGTTTAAAAGATATTAAACATAAAAGTAAGGGTAGCAAGCCGAGTTTCTACAAATATAACTCCACTTCTAAAACTCAAAGAAAGAGTCAATTTAATAATCAGTTTTAAAAAACTAATAAACTTTAATAGTCAATCTCAATATTTCAAATTACTAGCTCTAACCAGAGATCTAGTTTGTTGATTGTGTATGGAGAGATTGAAGAAGAAAGAGTGAAGAAGTGAGAGAAAAGTGGCAGAGCTTTGAACAGCAAAGGAAGGTAGAAAATTTACCCAGATGTGTTAAAAAAAAAGGAATTGAGATTAAAAATTAAGGTTCGGTGTACAAGCCCATGGTTAGTAAAAGCTGCAGTAACCTAACCTTGTATTTTTTTATTTAGTACTTTCTGACTTTATATTTTTAACATCTACAAAAGTGAACGATTTAATGAATCTAATGTCCGATATCTGCAGGTTCAGATTTTAAGAGTTTTTGAGTGTTGGACAAGATCCTCAATATATAGATAATTTAATATTCAATTGAGATGTGTTATTTGAAAATACAGCTTGACACATTTACACCGTTTAGCAACGGCAGAAATTCACTTAAATCAACCAAAAAACAATAATGAGCAGTGCCTTCTTGTAAATTTTGACGTTATCCTAGTACAAGTACAAACATTGCACATTAGAGAATCCTTAACATTCCTAATAAATTTTGGTAACTAAGCTAACATGCAAAGTTGAATGTACAGGTGAATGGAATCCATAATCCTAACCATTGGGTTAAAAAGAGTAATTCCAATGTACTTGCCAATTGCATGTCGCATCAAGTTATTCATTCCATAACCTTCAAGTTATTCATTCCATAACCTTTTCGGGAATCAAACAACAAAATGGCATTTCACATTCTGCCCGGGTAGAAACAGTAAAATCCCCGTTTTGTCACATAGTTAAATGTTAAAAGTTAAACTTGCCAAAAACATTTCATAGAGTTAGCATCTGGAAAATCTAAGGTCTCAATGGTTAATTTTTGATACTTTTTGACAATTTTTACATATTTCAATATATTAGTATTTTGATTATAACTGTATATGTACAAAGGGTGAGATGATTACCTCTATTGGAGACATGATGCTCTTTAGATAACATGCAGTCACGTGCTGATATCTTGTATCATAGAATAATCCTGGACTGGTTCCTGGCAGACACTGCTCCCTGAGAATGAATTCTGGATCTCTGGTACAATGTGCATCTCTGAGGAGAAGCTCTTGAAACCAAAATTTCAACACCCTAGCCAGTATCAGAAATTGAGGTAAAACCTCGACCAATTATCGTTGGACTCCGAGGCTACTCAAGAACACTGCTCGAGTTTCTTTCCCATTTTATCAGTTACTGACTGAGAGGAAGGATATGCATCAATGCAATCTGCTGAAGAATCCTCTTTATGAGAAGCATCTTCATAAATTTCATTTGGTGAGTCAGTAATTAATTTTGGTCTTTTTACCTGCTTAATTGGAATTGGTTTCTTCCTGTTGATGCTACGCACAAAAAATTGAGGAGTTAATTTATGAAATTTATGAAGATGCCTCTCATAAAGAGGATTCTTCAGCAGATTGCATTGATGCATATCCTTCCTCCCAGTCAGTAACTGATAAAATGGGAAAGAAACTTGAGCAGTGTTCTTGGGTAGCCTCGGCAGGTAAAAAGACCAAAATTAATTACTGACTCACCAAATTCAATCTTATATATATTGAGATATTTTCTGCATTATAAGACACAAAGACTTTAGCGAAAAAAAATTATGTGTTGAATTCATCACCATCCATAGTCAGAGGTTCAGTTTTTCTTTTACAGTTATTTGTACAACAAAACCATCACCTAGTCCTAATCTTACCAAGAAAGGTCTAAGAGGCAGCATTTTAGCTCAATTCTTCAGATCAATAGTGCATACCCTTATTATATAGTGGGTAAAGAAGATGAATCATATGACCCAGCTAGTGAAATCTGCACTTTCATATTTTTGGTTGCTAAAATTTCTAACGTCCACAGATATCATCTCCATCATTATGCATACTTTTCCAGATTTAATCACCATTCAATTACGACACTACATATACATCCTAAGTGACGGAAAGCCCCTCACTTCCCAAGCTGATAACCATAGGAGATCAATGTGTCAAAGTATACCAGTACGGTCATTAAACTTCATAATTTGTTGTTTTCTCTAAGGTAGTCTTACAAAATGCCACATGTTTCTATAATGTCCTGATTTAACTGTTATCTTTAACAAGAAACAGCATTCACTATCATGATATTGCTTTTTCTACCCTCATTTGTAGATTATTGAAAAGGAACTAACAAACCAGTCAAATGTAAGCTGTCAATCAAATACTTCACGCTTAGTATACATCTTTAGACTTAAAATATTGTTGAGAGCTTATGTATAAGCTTAACCTTTAGGTTTAGTAGTAATTTAATGTACACAAAACCAATTTGACCAAGTATTTTCATTTTCAGGTTGCCCCATAAATTATGTTTATCTATCTTACAGTATTTAGATTGTGGCCATCCAAAATATTATGGTTTGCCCTTTACCTATAAGTTTGACGTTTTGGGTTTGGTGAAAGCAACATACTAGTATAAACAAGTCAATATTGTATTAATTAGTATTCTTAGGAGACACTGAACAGCAATAAATGAGATAAAATCACATGTATAACACTTGAATTTCACAACATTGTTAAATTCTGAGGGTATAAAACTATTTCATTTCAAGTTCGACCTACATCTCTGCTGATTTGGGGTCAGAAATTATGAAAAATTATTAAGTTCAAAGGTCAATGACGGATATGAGATCACTTACAAAGTTGGAAAACTATGTCATCTTCAAAGGGTTGAAGTTAGAAGGGGCTTCCTCAAGAAAAAGTTCCACATAATTAAGCAAAAAGAGGCCACAGTCAAACGAATTTTCCTACTGTGGCAGCTGAACAAATATTGAAGGAAAAAATAATGTTAAAAAATAGTTAATTCTTGGTAAACCTGCAAGAGAAACCTCAGAATTTATCAAATACTGCAAGAACATACAATATGAGATGCAACGAATAGCAAAGGGAAGCATTTTATTGCTTTCTCTTTACACCATAAAAGTAAACGAGTCTAGAAATTCAGTCGCCATTCCTAGCAAGAACAAAAAAAAGAAATGAAAATGATCAGACTTATATCCATAATTAGAAAGTTTATGAGCAGGAATTCTCTCTAATTTATTCCCAAAATACCCAAAAAAATAGTAAAAATTGGGAACAAGAAAAGCTACAAAATTATTGACCGATACTCATTCATCATCAGTGCCAAATCTCCCTTCTATACATTAGCTCATATATATACAAAATTAACCCAGTACCTCCACTATTATAAATCAATCCTCAAGTAGGATATAACTCTAATAACATATTCTACATGGATTATTAGGCAACCACAACTAAACTGATGCTTCCGTTACAACTACTTTATAAACCACTTCAAGGAACCATATCTTGAAATAAAGCAAATACCTCGGGTGGCTAAAACTGTAAACGAAAGAATTTTGAAGAAACTTTATTCTCTGTATTGCTATGCCTCTCTTTCCATTCTTCACATAGATAACTGCCATCTCAAGATGTGCAGCTTTAATCAACATAAATCACTAAATGAAAGAGATGATTTTAACTATGAGCAAATACATCTTAAATTTATAAAGTAAACACAAGTCTTTCCATTGACTCGAATGACAAATGCATATGTTCTTCCTACATATTGAACTCCATATTTTCAGTTATGTGAATTACAATTGTCTTGATAATCAACCAGTTATTAGGCTACCAAAAAATAAATTGCATAAAACTAATAAGCATAAGGTAAAAGGTAAATAGTTGTGAGGATGAAAAATTCATAGATTACCTTCGAATGAGATTTTTAATGCCCCCGTGACTTCCTTTAATAGAATTCATGTGCAAGATGCATGGTACCTTAAGTGACTTCTCAATTTCATCATCTGCAAGCTGGTGAATGGATAAAGACAAAACAATTCTAAAAATACAACAAATGGAAACTAATTGATCGGGATCTTGCCATTGAAATAAGCCACTTCACCAGGATGACAGATGACAATTAACCACTTCACCAGGATGACAGATGACAATTAAACTCCAACGAAGGCCATCATCAGAATCCAATTACAAATGGAATTAAATAGTAAGAAAAGAGATTGTACTCCTTTGATGCAAGTAAACAAATGCATAAATATCTTATGACCTGTACTTTACAGGAATAAAAATGCAATCCTTTTCAAAAAGATTCATGTTTCTTGTCCATATGTGAACACGTTGAAATGCTGCTCTGCCTTCACAAGCACTGGACAGATCTTTGCCCAGATCAACAAGTTTCCGAAAGAAAAAACTATTGAAAAAGTGGAAACAATGTTGTTCCTCAGGTTGAAGTTTATTCTTCTAATATCTGGCAAGAAAATAATGCTCTATAAAAATCAATCCTTCAGAGATTTAGACAGCAAAGGCACAGCTCAAACTAGTGATGCACATGGCAAGAAATTGAAATAGCTGAAGTTCATATAAGAAAATGAGATCGTAAATTCCAAAGGAGAACATGAATCACAAACAGCAGAACAAGACTAAAGGTATGGGTAAAAACCTGCATTATCTGAAAGTGGAGAGGAGGATGTTGAACTCATTTTAATACAGTCATCATCATCCAAAATCACACCAACTTGCTCATTCGGAAACAATTTTAATTGAATAGTCACTAAGGAAGTTCAATATCAAAATAAGTTTTTCTAATTAACGATTTAAAATAGTAGTCTGGCATAGCACACAAAGAAAATTCTAGAGAGCTTTTACAATTTTTTCTGCAAGAGGATGTTACAAACAAAAATAATAAGGAGAAGCAAGAAGACTACCCCATAATCGAAATAATTTGAAAGCAATGCGGTAGCCAATCCAGCAACCTCCCGGAAAGCACCATCTTCTCTTGACATCTCCATGGCAGAAGATACAGAATGTGAGCATTGATTATCCATAAATCTATTGTCAACATAAATAGGAAATATGTTCGATAAACTTAGAAACTTCAGTATTAATAGGAAAATCTGGATATTAATGTCCCATACCTTCAGCATCAACATCAATTGGTTCATTGCTAATTTCCACATGTTGAAAATTGGCACCATACACAACTGCAAGGGAATCAAAGCAAAAGTAACACAAAAATAGCTAAACATTATACAACAGTAAAACAGTGATTCTAGCAGGGATATCATAAAAAAATGAGAAGGAATGAAAGCATGAAAAAGATCAAAGTTAAATTGTCCAAGAATATATGTGAGTGACAAATCTTTAAGCTAGTACAGCATTTGTATAACACAAAATCAAACATTTCAGATTGACACAAAACATATGAATTAATAACTCCCGCATCAATATCAATTAGCTCACTGCCATTTGTCTTTTGTTGAGGCTTGGTACCTTGTGTAACTACAAAGAAAAAAGAGAGAGGATTAGAAATACATATTTTGCTCAACAAATATAGGTCCATGATTGAAGCAAGGATATGAGGCTTCAATAACATAAAAACCACTAAGCAAGATACCATGGAGGGAAAGAAAGAATCACAACATCTAAGATAATTTATAAAGGAGAAATCTTGAGCAGCCATTACCAACAAGAACAGTTTAGAGTTTAGATAAACCAACTTGCTTGGTTGCTAAAACATATGCATAGAACTCTAGAAAATGCTAATTGGGGTATCAAATGAGTTTGTAGTGCTTGCAAAACACATGAATTTTCATATATTTGATAAAATTAAATCTAGTGATCAGGCTAAGAGAAGGCAACCATTTTGGACCAAAAGTTAAGGAAGGAGGCATCAACACTTGTATTCCTATATGAATTCAAATTGAACCGCACTATCATTTGGTGGCTGTGGATAGAGACTCAATGTATTTTCCTTTAATATAGAAATTCTTAATTTCCTATAGAAAAAGAGATAACAATCACCTTTTGCTATAATCACAAAAAGACAAGAATGAGCAGAAGTGTTACAATGATGGGAATAAAAGTTTAATTGAATAGACTATAGTAATGACACAAAACTGGAAAGACAATTGCAATCAATTGTTTGTATACAAACACCAGCAACCCCAGCTACAACAGGAGCATTGTCTGAATTGGACAACCACAGCAAGAGACAACCGTATTAAATAATAATAATTGGCATTAGCCTCAATTGAGTTCTTTTTTTCTTTTTATTTTTTGGTAATTTTACTTTCTCATGCTTGTGTTACTCAAATTTCAAAACCAGCCTACCAATTTCCGACATTTTCTGGCCATTTTCTCATCAATCGACCAAACACACCGCAAGCGATGATATAACGTTTAAAAAATTCAAATTCCCCCCATTCCTACATCAACTAAAGAGAACCATCAAAAAATTAAAAAAGAAATATCAATTCTAGCTTACCTTTTCTTAGTGTCTCAAAACCTAAATGATGATATGCTTGGAAATTTAAAATTTCCGACTTCAAATTTTAAAATTTGTCACATTTTCTCACAAGCCAAACTGACTTAATACAAAACATCAAAGATGAAAAAGAAAAATGAAATTTAGAAAGGGAGACTCATAGCACTGAATAAACTTGTACTTGTCCCTTAAAGGTGAGATAAGAAGGCTGCTTAACTGACTTCAAATTCCAAACATAAAGAAGTAAACATTATAAAAGAAAACATAAAGAACCCATTGAATTCATAAGACTAAAGATTGGCATTTAAATGCTTAAGACAATAAATCAAATGCCAAAGAGAATTTGAGATAATTTCCATCTTCAACCCCATTGCTCTCTTTTGCACTGCATGGAAAGCTTAACAGTCAACTTCTAATTGGAGGAACAGAACTGTTTATAGGTTTTTAGGATAATTCATCACCATCCATAAACAGAAGTTCAGTTTTTCTTTTATGGCTACTTGTACAACAAAACCATCACCTAGTCCTAATCTTACCAAGAAGGTTCTAAGAGGCAGCATTTTGGTTCAATTCTTCAAATCAATAGTGCATACTCTTATCATATAGAGTGCAAAAAAGATGAATCATATGACCTAGCTAGTGAAACTGTTTATAGGTTTGTAGGATAATTCAACTTCTACATTGGAGGCCACAAAACTATTTATAGGTTTGAAGGATGATATCGAATAAGCTTCTGGCATGCTTCATATGATGAAGAAGAGGAGTCTAGACAATTAGGAACCCGAAGGCAAAAATTCTAAATTAGAGCTATTTGATTTTGTTAAAGGACATCACAAAGGCTTTACAAATCTCCTTCAAAGGTAATCTATGAATTTTTCATCCTCACAACTATTTACCTTTTATCTTATGCTTTTTTTTCAGTAGCCTAATAACTGGTCGATATTGAGACAACTATAATTTGTATAACTAAAAATATGGAGTTCTTATGTAGGAAGAACAGTAATAAAATATACTTTTGGATTTTGTTTAAAATTTTCAAATTATATATAATATTCCCAAAAAGGGAGAGAAAGTTGTCTTTCACTTCTCCAATGTCTCTAAGATGGATTTTTTCCATTGGACTAAATCTAACATGAAAAGAGACATAAGACCTTTTCAGAGAGTCATAAATGAGCCGGCCCAGGCACAAGCCTGATTGTACTTGGGCCAGACAAGACCATCCATGCAGAAAGAAGCAACTCCCGTCTAAAAATATACCATATATAATGTAAAATTTGATCTATTGTCAATTAATTTTATATGGTTGGTTGTTTCAATTGGAGTATCCATTTCTTTTAAGAAACTTCTTTCAATAATTCCAATACCTAAAACAAATCTAAACCATCATCTTTGAAAACATGTTCAAGATTAAGATAATACTTTTGTTATTTTTCATTTCTTCAGATCTTCAACAGAACACATTATTTGGTTGAGTCCCAACTATGGTACTCAAGGACTATGAGAAATAGAAAGAAAGATATCCAATAAAAATCATTTACATAGAAGTTCAGTTTTAAAAGACAGGTATTAAATATTTGATTAAATATAAATAGTTTCTTGTGTTCCAACCCATGGTCCATTATAATATATCAAATTACATAGCTCCAAATGATCTTTGACAGAAATGTACGAACCTGAATTTTCATTGGCAATTTGAGCTCTTATAGAATCCTTCGACTTATGGCCAAGATGAACAGCAGCAGTTTCAATCTACATGCAGTAATAAAAATACCTTAACTTATAGCAGAGATACACATGTGAAAATAAAATAAGGAAATCCTGGTTTAACTCACGCTTCTGAACCATCCTGACTGAATATTGTTGATATCATCATTGTGCATTTGAAGCTAAAAGTTTCCGTGTTCTCCTTCACTATTGAACCTTTAACTTTGATGACGCAGCAGCATGTAAATGTTATTCGCAACTCTTTACAAATATTACCCCCACGTACAGTGAAATCAGGGAAAACCACCACTGCATTTACGCTATCCAACAAATCAAAACAAGCATATTTCAGACTGCAAATTTTAAAATTTGTCACATTTTCTCACAAGCCAAATTGACCTAATACAAAACATCAAAGATGAAAAAGCAAAATGAAAGTTAGAAAGGGAGACTCACAGAATTGAAGAAACTTGTACTTGCCAGTAGGAGAAGTCCGACATCGGTTTTTGTGGGAATTTGCATACTTTCCAAGTAACTTCTTGGAGAGCTTCTCGACGGGATCATCTGATTCGTTGTATTCAAACACTTTGTATTTACTCTTGCTCAATAGCCGACTCATTTTTGATCCAATGCTACTACAATGGAAACAATTTGCAGTGAAAATGAAAAATACAATACTTCCATTTTATTTTCAAAATTTGTGTCTATCTGCCTCTGTCGCAAGCTTTTAGAAAATTGGGGTTTTAAGAAAGGAACACTTGCCTGTTGCGCATGCCTGGCTGTACTAAAGCTGCGGCATTTTCTTTGTTTTTTTTTAAAATTTTTTAGATAATAGATTTTCTTTCTATATATAATGCAAGTAATATGTAAGAGTGTGCTAAGATAAGATCCTTGAACTGTGAGTCCGTTTCACAGTCTTCGATAGAGACACAAAAAAGGCCATCATTACCAATCCTTTCGGAGTTATATATCCTGCAAGAGCCGATTCAACATTATTAGCTATTATGGATGGCTTCCTCACATTAGAAGACCACCTACATAAATCAGAACCTGGGTCTGGGTAAAGGATGGCCAAGTGAGATTTGCAACATACCCTTTTATCTTCACGTCTTTCACCACCTTTCTGAAAATTCCATGCACTATATTTGTCAAGCGGACTGTCTGATTAATGACCTACAGTTTACTAATAATGACAACAATTAATAAATAATGACTCTAATAACATATTCTCCATGCATTATTAGACAACCACAATTCTAGAAATACAATCAATGGAAACTAATCAAGATCTTGCCATTGAAATAAGCCACTTCACCAGGATGACAGATGACAATCAAACTCCAGTGAAGGCTGTCATCAAAATGGAACTAACTAGTAAGAAAAGATATTATACTCCTTTGATGCAAGTAAACTAATGCATAAATATCTTATGACCTGTAGTTTGCAGGAATAAAAATGTAATCCTTTTCAAAAAGATTCACTTTTCTTGTCCATTTACGAACACGTTGAAATGCTGCTCTGCCTTCACAAGCACTAGACAGATCTTTGTCCAGATCAACAAGTTTCCGAAAGAAAAAACTGTTGAAAAAGTGGATGCGATGTTGTTCCTCGAGTTGAAGTTTATTCTGCAAGCATCTGGCAACAAATCATGTTCTATAAAATCCAATCCTTTAGAGATTTAGACAGAAAGGACACAGTTCAAACTAGTGATGCACATGGCAAGAAAATTGGAATAAAAAGGATTTGATATTTAAGTGTAGTCATGCAGATATTTCAGCCTCAGTAGTAGGGTGAGGAAAATGGAATGTTCAAATGAACAACTTGGTGATGTTGTACATACGTATTTATTCATATAAAATAATACTACATCTAGCAATTTTTCAAAAGTCCGCTTTTGTTGTATCATGGCCCCTTATGCACCTAAATAGGAAATAGGATAGATAAACTTAGAAACTTCAGCATTAATAGGAAAATCTGTATGTTAATGTCCCATACCTTCAGCATCAACGTCAATTGGTTCACTGCTAATTTCCACATGTTGAAAATTGGCATCATGCGCAACTGCTAGGGAATAAAAGCATAAGTAACACAAAAACAGCTAAGCATTATGCAACAGTTAAACGGGGATTCTAGGAGGATATTATAAAAAAATGAGAAAGAATGAAAGCATGAAAAAGATCAAAGCTAAATTGTCCAAGAACATATGTGAGTAAGAAATCTTTAAGCTAGTAAAGCATTTGTATAGCACAAAATCAGACACTTCAGATTGACACAGAATATATGAATTAATAACTCCCGCATCAATATCAATTAGCTGACTGCCAATTGTCTTCGTTGAGGCATGGTACCTTCTCCAGCTATAAAGGAAAAAAGAGAGAGGATTAGAAATACATATTTTGCTCAGCAAATATAAGTCCGTGATTAAAGGATACGAGGCTCCAATAACATACAAACCACTAAGTAAGATACCATGGAGGGAAAGAAAGAATCACAACATCTAAGATAATTTATAAATGAGAAATCTTGAGCAGCCATTGCCAACAAGCATAGTTTAGATTTTAGATAAACCAACTTGCTTGGTAGCTGAAACATATGCATAGAACTCTAGAAAATGTTAATCGGGGAATCAAATAAGTTTATAGTACTTGCAAAACACATGAATTTTTATATGTTTAATAAAATTAAATCTAGTGATCAGTCTAAAACAAGGCAACTATTTTGGGCGAAAAGTTAATCAACACTTATCTTTCTATATGATTTCAAATTGAACCACAGTAAGAGACAACTATATTAAATAATAATAATTGGTGTCAGGTTCAGTTGAGTTCTTTTTTCTTTTTATTTTTTGGTAATTTTACTTTCTCATGCTGATTTGATTGCCCATCTTAACCCTCAAATTTCGAAACTAATCTGTCCAATTTCCTACATTTTCTGGCCATTTTCTCATCAACTGACCAAACATACCCCATGCGACGATATAATGTTTAGAAAATTCAAATTCCCCCCACTTATATATCAACTAAAGAGAACCATCAAAAAATTAAAACAAAAATATCAATTCTAACGTATCTTTTCTTTGTATCTCAAAATCCAAATGATGATAGGCCTAGAAATTTCAAATTTCAGACTTCAAATTTTAAAATTTTTCACATTTTCTCCCAAGCCACAATTGACCTAATACAAAACATCAAAGATCAATAAGCAAAATAAAAGTTAGAAAGGGAGGCTCACAGCATTGAAGAAACTTGTACATGTCAGTAGGAGAAGCCTGACGCTAGTTTCTGTGGAGATTTGCATACATTCCAACTAACTTCTTGGAGAGCTTCTCGATGGGATCATCTGCTTCGTTGTATTCAAACACTTTGTACTTTCTCTTGCTCGATAACCGACTCATTTTTTATCCAATGCTGCTACAATGGAAAACAATTTGCAGCGAAGATGAAAAATACAATACTTCCTTTTGATTTTCAAAATATGTGTCTGTGTGCCTTTGTCCCAAGTTTTGGAATGTTACGGTTTTAAGGAACACTTGCCCATTGCGCATGCCTGGCTGTACTTGAGCTGGTTGTAAGAGTGTGTTAAGATAAGATCCTTGAGTTGCAATTGTTGGATTAATTAGTACAAAATTTTTTAAAATATTTTACATTAATTAAAAATTTGTTGGATTTTCGTATATTAATAAATGTGATCAATAACATGTGCAATTGAAAGCACGGGGCTCGATAGTAAGTGTGCATGCATTTATTATAGAGGGCTAGTGTTCGAATTCTCAGTTTGGTTCTCTACCCACTAGAATTGAAACCGAACCAAAATAAATCGATTCCTTTCTTCCTAATATTGGAACTGGACAAGAATTAACCAGTTCAAATTGAAGAACCGGATCAACTGGTCCAGTTTCACAAGGTTTTGGGTCAACCCAGAACTTATGCACACCCTTATTAAACTCTACCACATCCTTCACATGCAAGGCCAGGTTTAATCAAAATGCTTATCACCTAGAGCAAGCACAATCTGGCTTTGGGGGTGATTATTAGTAATTTGTTCCTACTAAGATACAAGGACAGTCGTTTGAAATGGGACTCTTTCAAGAACCAATGAACAAATTAAAATAAAAGATCAGCTTTGACATGAAAAGGATATATGGATTTTCTACCTAAAACTAATAATCAGTTTACATGACATTTATTCAACACATACACATATTTTTGATAGTTAACAACCATATCAGCTTACAAACAGCATCCATCTCCCTTAAGGGTGAGACAGGAAGGCTGCTTAAATGACTTAACATTCCAAATATAAAGAAGTAAACATTATGAATCAAAACATAGAGAACCCATTGAAGTCATAAGACTAAATATTGGCATTTGAATGTTTAAGACAATAAATTATATGCCAAAGAGAATTTGAGATAATTTCCATATTTTCTTAGCTTAAAACAGCGCTCTAACCCCATTGCTCTCTTTTGTACTACATGGAAAGCTCAACAGTCAACTTCTAATTGGAGGAACAGAACTGTTTATAGCTTTTTAGGATAATTCATCACCATCCATAGACAGAAGTTCAGTTTTTCTTTTATGGTTACTTGTACAAAAAAACCATCACCTAGTCCTAATCTTACCAAGAAGGGTCTAAGAGGCAGCATTTTGGTTCAATTCTTCAAATAAATAGTGCATACCCTTATCATATAGTGTAAAGAAGATGAATCATATGACCTAGCTAGTGAAATCTGTTCGTTTATATTTTTGATTGTTAAACTTTCTAACGTCTGCAAAGATCATCTCCATCATTATGCATACTTTTCCAGAATTAATAACCATTTAATTAATACACTGTATATACATTTTAAGTGACAAAAGCCTCATCTCTTCCCAAGCTGATAACCATAGCAGATCAATGTGTCAAAGTACAGCAATACGGTCATTAAATTTCATAATTTGTTGTTTTCTCTAAGGTAGTCTTACAAAATACAACATGTTTCTATAATGTACCAATTACTTAACCGTTATCTTTAACAAGAAATGGCATTCACTATCATGATGTTGCTTTTTCTTCCCTCATTTGTAGATTATGGAAAAGGAACTAACAAATCAGTCAAATGTAAGCTGTCAATCAAATACACTGGTATAACATACTTCACGCTTGGTATACATCTTTAGGACTTAAAATTTTGTTGAGAGCTTATGTATAAGCTTAAACTTTGGGTTTGGTAGTAATGTAGTGTACACAAAACCAATTTGACCAAGTGTTTTCATTTTAAGGTTGCCCCATAAATTATGTTTACATATCTTACAGTATTTAAATTGTAGGCATCCAAAATATAATTGTTTGCCCTTTACCTATAAGTTTGAAGTTTTGGGTTAGGTGAAAGAAACATACTTGTATAAACACGTCAATATTGTATTAACTAGTATTCCTAGGAGACATTGAACAGCAATAAATGAAATAAAATCACATATATAACACCTGAATTTCACAACATTGTTAAATTTTGACGGTATGAAACTATTTTATTTCAAGTTCAACCTACATCTCTGCTGATTTGAGGTCAGAAAATATGAAAAATTATTAAGCTCAAAGGTCAGTGATGGAGATGAGGTCACTTACAAAGTTCGAAAACTGTGTCATCATCAAATGGTTGCAGCTAGAAGGGGCTTCCGCAAGAAAAAGTTACGCTTAATGAAGCAAAAAAGGCCACAGTCAAACGAATTTTACTGCTGTTGCAGCTGAACAAATATTAAAGGAAAAAATAATGTTTAAAAATAGTTAATTCTTCGTAAACCTACTAGAGAAACCTCAGACTTTATCAAATACTGCAGGAACATACAATATGAGATGCAATGAATACCAAAGGGAACCATTTTATTGCTTTCTCTTTACATTATAAAAGTAAACAAGTCTAGAAATTCAGTTGCCATTACTAACAAGAACAGAAAAAAGAAAAAAAAATTATAAGACTTATATCCATGACTAGAAAGTTTATAAGTAGGAATTCTCTCTAATTTATTCCCAAAATACCTAAAAAAAAGCAAAAATTGGAAGCAAGAAAAGTTAAAAAATTATTGACCGATACTCATTCATCGTCAGTGCCAAATCTCCCTTCTATACATTAAGCTCATGTATATAAAAAATTGACCCAGCACGTCCACTATCATAAATCAATCCTCAAGTGCAATAAAACTCTAATAATATATTCTACATGCATTATTAGACAACCACAACTGAACTGATGCTTCCAGTATAACTACTTTATAAACCACTTCAAGGAACCATATTTTGAAATAAAGCAAATACCCCCGTGGCAAAAACCGCAAACAAAAGAATTTTGAAGGAACTTTGCTCTCTGTATTGCTATGCCTCTCTTTCCATTCTTCACATAAATAACTGCCATCTCAAGATATGCATCTTTAATCAACATAAATCACCAAATGAAAGAGTTAGTGATTTTAACTAAGAGCAAATACATCTCAAATCTATGAAGTAAACATAAGCCTTTCCACTGACTAAAATGATAAATGCATACGTTCTTCCTACATAATGAACTCAACATTTTCAGTTGTGCAAATTACGATTGTCTTGACAATCAACCGGTTATTAGGCTACCAAAAAATAAATTGCATAAAACTAATAAGCATAAGGTAAAAGGTAAATAGTTGTAACGATGAAAAATTCATAGATTACCTTCGAATGAGATTTTTAAGGCCTCTGTAACTTCCTTTAAACGAATCCATGTGCAAGATGCATGGTACCTTAAGTGACTTCTCAATTTCATCATCGGCAAGATGATGACAGAAAAATGGATAAAGACAAAACAATTCAAGAAATACAACAGATGGAAATTAATTGATCAGGATCTTGCCATTGAAATAAGCCACTTCACCAGGATGACAGATGACAGTCAAACTCCAGTGAAGGATGTCATCAGAATGCAATCTTAAATGGAATTAAATAGTAAGAAAAGAGATTATACTCCTTTGATGCAAGTAAACAAATGTATAAATATCTTTTGTTGAGGCTTAGTACCTTGTGCAGCTACAAAGGAAAAAAAAAGGATTAGAAATACATATTTTGCTCAGCAAATATAGGTCCAAGATTGAAGCAAGGATACGATGCTCCAATAACATAAAAACCACTAAGCAAGAGACCAAGGAGGGAAATAAATAATCACAAAACCTAAGATAATTTATAAACGAGAAATCCTTGGCAGCCATTACCAGCAAGCACAGTTTAGATTTTAGATAAACCAACTTGCTTGGTAGCAGAAACATATGCATAGAACTTTAGAAAATGTTAATCGCAGAATCGCATGAGGTTATAGTACTTGCAAAACACATGAATTTCCATATGTTTGATAAAATTAAATATAGTGATTAGGCTAAGACAAGGCAACCATTTTGGACCAAAAGTTAAGGAAGGAGGCATCAACACTTATATTTTTATATGAATTCAAATTGAACCACACTATCATTTAGTGGCTGTGGATGGAGACCTGATGTATTTTCACTTAGTATAGAAATTCCTAATTTCCTTTTAGAAGAAGGGACAACAATTTACTGTTGCTATAATCATAAAAAGACAAGAATACCGCAGAAATGTTACAATGATGGGAATCAAAGTTTTATTGAATAGACTATAGTAATGACACAAAACTAGAAAGGCATTTGTCGTCAATTGTTTATATAAAACACCAGCACCCCCAACAACAACAATAAGAGAGTTGCCTGAATCAAATAACCACAGCAAGAACCATGACAATCTAGGAAAATGTAGTAACTCATATTAGAGGCTGTCTTCTTCAGTTTTGTTTATTTATTTTTGGCATGTCGGATAGTTGAACTGAATAATCTGAGATAATTTCCAATAATCAAACCTAGGACTACTTGGTTGAAGTTACTTGGCTTCTTAAATTGAAGGTTTTTCATAGTTGTCATTACTAGGTTGATATTATATTTCTTCCTAACAACTATTTATCTAATATTCCCTATACTAACCAAATCAAATTTCTCTATATCAAAATTTTGTCACCAACCAAACAAAAGACTGTTCAAAAGATTGGAGCTGACCAATTTATGTGGCATTCAAGAGACAACCATATTAAATAATAATAATTGGTGCAAGGCTTAGTTGAGTTCTTTTTTTCCTTGGTAATTTTACTTTCTCATGCCCTTTTGATCACCCATCTTAACCTTCAAATTTCGTAACCACCCTGACCTAGTTCCTACATTTTTTGGCCCACTTCTCGTTAACTGACAAACATAACACAAGCGAGGATATAACGTTTAGAAAAATAAAATTCCCTCCATTTCTACATCACCTAAGAGAACCATCAAAAATTTTTTTCAAAAAAATATATCAATTCCAGCTTACCTTTCCTTACTATCTCAAAATCCAAATGATGGTAGACCTGGATTCTTCAAATTTTAAAATTTTTCACATTTTCTCTTAAGCCAAAATTGACCTAATACAAAACATCAAAGATGAAAAAGCAAAATGAAAGTTAGAAAGAGAGACTGACGACATTGAAGAAACTTGTACTTGTCAGTAGGAGAAGTCCAACGCCGGTTTTTATGGCGATTTGCATACTTTCCGAGTAACTTCTTAGAGAGCTTCTCGACGGGATCATCCGCTTCATTGTATTCAAACACTTTGTACTTACTCTTGCTCGATAGTCGACTTATTTTTTAACCGATGCTGCTGCAATGGAAAACAATTTGCAGTGAAAATGAAAAATACAATACTTCCCTTTGATTTTCAAAATTTGAGTTTGTCTGCCTTGTCCCAAGCTTTTGGAACGTCATGGTTTTAAGGAACACTCGTCCGTTGCGCATGCCTAGTTGTACTTGAGCTATTTGTAAGACTGTGCTAAGATAAGATCCTTGAGTTGCGAGTCTGTCTCACATTCGATAGAAACCCAAAAAAGACCAATAAGATTTTCAAATATCCAAGCAAGTGTCTGCAGCCCATAAATTTTTTTTGTGATATGGATAACGCTCCAAACAGGCCCATGAATCTGTACCCTATCAAGCTTGCCTATTGTGTGCAACATGTTTTGTCAGTCAATCACAACTAAGCCTGAAATGGAAACACCTCACATGCTTAAATATACATAAATATATATAAATAAAATAATATTATATATTAATATAATAATATCATTTAATTAATAAAATTTTTGTTAATTATAAACAAAAAAAATCAAAAATAAATCTTATAAATTTTCTATCACATTAAAAATAAAAAATTAATTTTTTTATTAATTAAATAATTTAATCATATTATTTTTTAAATATGTTAACAATATCGTACTTTTTTTTTATATGTGCATATTTATTAAATAGACTTTAGTGATGACATAAAACTAGAAGGAGAACTAAGGGCTTTCTTTGCAGTCAATTATTATATAAAACACCAGCACCCCCAACCACAAGAGGAGAATTGCCTGAATTAGACAACCACAACAAGAGACAACCATATCATATAATAATAATTGGTGTTAGGCTCAATTGAGTTCTTTTTTTCTTTTTATTTTTTGGTAATTTTACTTACTCATGCCCGTTCGATCGCCCATCTTAACCCTCAAATTTCAAAACCAGCCTGTTCAATTTCCTACATTTTCTGGCCATTTTCTCATCAATCAACCAAACAAACCCCAAGTGACGATATAATGTCTAGAAAATTCAAATTCCCCCCATTTCTGCAGACACTAAAGAGAACCATCAAAAAATTAAAAATAAATATCAATTCTAGCTTACCTTTACTTTGTATCTCAAAACCTAAATGATGATAGACCTGGAAATTTCAAATTTTAGACTTCAAATTTTAAAATTTGTCACATTTTCTCACAAGCCAAATTCACCTAATGCAAAACATCAAATATGAAAAAGCAAAATGAAAGTTAGAAAGGGAGACTCACAACATTATAGAAACTTGTACTTGTCAGTAGAAGAATTCTTACACCGATTTTTGTAGGGATTTGCATACTTTCCAAGTAACTTCTTGGAGAGCTTCTCAGCGAGATCATCCGCTTTGTTGTACTCAAACACCTTGTACTTGCTTTTGCTCAATAGCCGACTCATTTTTGATCCAACACTGCTGCAATGGAAAACAATTTGCAGTGAAAATGAAAAATACAATACTTGCCTTTGATTTTCATTCCAATTGGTGAATAAATGTCATGTTAACAAAGTTACTTCAAGTCACACTATATTCCCTGTACTAACCAAATCAAATTTCTCTATATCAAAATTTTTTCACCAACCCAACAAAAGACAGTTCAAAAGATTGGAGTCGACCAATTTATGTGGCCTTCAAGAGACAACCATATTAAATAATAGTAATTGGTGTCAGGCTCAGTGGAGTTCTTTTTTTCTTTTTCTTTTTTGGTAATTTTACTTTCTCATGCCCTTTTGATCACCCATCTTAACCCTTAAATTTCAAAACCAGCCTACCTAATTTCCTACTTTTTCTGGCACTCTTCTCATCAATCGACCAAACATACCCCAAGCCACTATAAAATACTTAGAAAATTCAAATTGCCTCAATTTCTACATCAACTAAAGAGAACCATCAAAAAATTTTCAAAAAAATATATCAATTCCAGCTAACCTTTTCTTAGCATCCTAAATCCCAAATGATGATAGGCCTGGAAATTTCAAATTTTAGACTTCAAAATTTAAAATTTTTCACATTTTCTCTCAAGCTAAAATTAACCTAATAGAAAAGATCAAAGACGAAAAGCCAAAATGAAAGTTAGAAAGGGAGACTCACAACATCGAAGAAACTTGTACTTGTCAGTAAAATAAGTTCGACGTCAGTTGTTGTGGTGATTTGCATACTCTCCAAGTAACTTCTTGGAGAGCTTCTCGACGGGATCATCCGCTTCGTTTGTATTCAAACACTTTGTACTTGCTCTTGCTCGATGGCCGACTCATTTTTGACCCAACGCTGCTGCAATGGAAAACAATCTGCAGTGAAAATGAAAAATACAATACTTCCCTTTGATTTTCATTCCAATTGGTGAATAAATGTCATGTTAGCAAAGCTAATTTAAGTTACTCTTATGCAAAAAGCTGCCCTACATCATCCTACTTTGTAGCTCAAAAAGTAGAGGGTTCATTTTTGGCAAAAATTTATTTTTAGTAAAAAAAAATCTATTTTTAGCATATTTTACTCTCAAAAAAGGGTCAATGTTCTTATTCATACCCCAAAAAGTTCAGCAAGTATCACTAATTAGCCACCTTAGATCCAAAATCATAAGAACCACGGCAGTAAACTTACCATTTCTGGCTCACAAGAACCATGTTCTGCCAACTGTTCTTCCGATGAAATTGAAACGACTGAAGTTCATGTAAGAAAATGAGATCGTACATTCACAAGGTGAAAGTGAATCACAAATAGTAGAACAAGACTAAAGGGATGGATAAAAACCTACATTATCTGAAAGTGGAAAGGGGGATGTTGAACTCATTTTAATACAGTCAACATCATCAAAAATCACACCAACTTGCTCATTCTAAAACAACTTTAATTGAATAGTTACTGAGGAAAGTTTAAGATCAAAATAAACTTTTCTAACTGACGATTTAAAGCAGTAGTCTGGCAAAGAAAGCACTCAAAGAAAGATAGAGAATGTGATCATTGATTATCCATAAATCTATTGTCAACATCTAACAATTTTTCAATGGTCTCCTTTTGCTGTATCCTAGCACCTTGTGAACTTAAATTGGAAATACGTTAGATAAACTTAGAAACTTCAGCATTAATGGGAAAATCTGCACATTAATGCCCTCTACCTTTAGCATCATCGTCAATTGGTTCATTGTTGATTTCCACATTTTGAAAATTGGCACCGTGCGCAACAGCTAGGGAGTGAAAGCAATAGTAACACAAAAACTACAAAGCATTATACAACAGTAAAACAGTGATTTTAGGAGGGATATCATAAAAAAATGAGAAGGAATGAAAGCATGAAAAAGAGCAAAGTTAAATTGTCCAATGATATATACGAGTGAGAAATCTTTAAGCTAGTAAAGTATTTGTATAACATAAAATCAGACACTTCAGATTGACACAGGACATATAAATTAATAACTCGCTGCATCAATATTAATTAGCTCACTGCCAATTGTCTTTTGTTGAGGCCTGGTACCTTCTGCAACTACAAAGGAAAAAGAGAGGGATTAGAAATACATATTTTGCTCAGCAAATATAAGTCCATAATTAAAGCAAGGATACGAGGCTCCGATAACCTAAAAACCACTAAGCAAGAGACCATGGAGGGAAAGAAATAATCACAACAACTAAAGATAATTTATAAATGAGAAATCTTGAGCAGCCATTACTAGCAAGCACAATTTTGATTTTAGATAAGCAAACTTGCTTCATAGTGGAAACATATGCATAGAACTCTAGAAAATGCTAATCGGGGAATAGAATGAGTTTATAGTACTTGCAAAACACATGAATTTTAATATGTTTGATAAAATTAAATCAGGTAATCAGGCTAAGTCAAGGCTTGAATTTTCATACGTTTGCAGAAATATAGAAACATATGTTTGCAAAACAAATGAATTTTCATATACTGTAGAAGTGTTACAATGATGGGAATAAAAGTTTTATTAAATAGACTTTAGTAATGACACAAAACTGGAAAGAGAATTAATTTTTTTCTCTTTATTTTTTGGGAATTTTACTTTCTCATGCCCTTTGATCGCCCATCTTAACCCATCAAATTTCGAAACCAGCCTGTCCAATTTCCAACATTTTCTGGCCATTTTCTCATCAATGACCAAACATACCCCAAGCAACAATATAACGTTTCGAAAATTCAAATTCCCCCCATTTCTACATCAACTAAAGAGAACCATCAAAAAATTAAAAAAGAAAATATCAATTCTAGCTTACCTCTTCTTAGTATCTCACAGCCCAAATGATGATAGACCTAGAAATTTTAAATTTCAGACTTCAAATTTTAAAATTTTTCACATTTTCTCTCAAGGAAAATTGACCTAATACAAAAGCATCAAAGATGAAAAGCACAAATAAAAGTTAGAAAGGGAGACTCACAGCATTGAAGAAACTTGTACTTGTCAGTAGGAGAAGCCCGACGCCAGATTTTTGTGGGGATTTGCATACTTTCCAAGTAACTTCTTGGAGAGCTTCTCGACGGGATCATCCGCATCACTGTATTCAAACACTTTGTACTTACTCTTGCTCGATAGCCGACTCATTTTTGATCCAACGCTGCTGCAAATGGAAAACAATTTGCAGGGAAGATGAAAAAGACAATACTTCGTTTTGATTTTCAAAATTTGTGTCTGTGTGCCTCTGTCGCAAGCTTTTGGAACGTTAGGGTTTTAAGGAACACTTGCCCGTTGCAGCATGCCTGGCTGTACTTGAGCTGGTTGTAAGAGTGTGCTAAGATAAGATCCTTGAGTTGCAAGTCCGTCTCACATTCGATAGAGACCCAAAAAAGACCAATAAGATTTTCAAATATCCAAGAAAGTGTACAGCCTATAAATTTTCTTGAAATATGGATAACACTCTGAACTGGCCCATGAATCTCTGCCCTATCGGGCTTGCCTATTGTGTCCAACATGTTTTGCCAGTCAATCATAGCTGACCCTAAAACCAAAACACCTCGCATGCTAAATACATAAATATATATAAATAAAATAATATTATATATTAATATAATAATATCATTTAATTAACAAATTATTATATTAATTATAAACAAAAAAATATCAAAAATAAATCTTATAAAATTTTCATCACATTAAAAATAAAAAATTAATTAATAATTTTTTTATTAATGATTTATTTTATTATATATTTTTTAAATATGTTAACAATATCTTACTTTTTTTTATACATACGTATTTATTCAGATAAAATAATATTACATCTAGCAATTTTTCAAAAGTCTACTTTTGCTATATCTTGGCCCCTTATGCACCTAAATATGAAATAGGTTAGATAAACTTAGAAACTTCAGCATTAATAGGAAAATCTGTATGTTAATGTCCCATACCTTCAGCATCAACGTCAATTGGTTCATTGCTAATTTCCACATGTTGAAAATTGGCACCATGCGCAACTGCTAGGGGAATAAAAGCAAAAGTAACACAAAAATAGCTAAGCATTATACAACAGTAAAACAGGGATTTTAGGAGGGATATTATAAAAAAATGAGAAAGGAATGAAAGCATGAAAAAGAACAAAGTTAAATTGTCCAAGAATATATGTGAGTGAGAAATCTTTAAGCTAGTAAAGCATTTGTATAGCACAAAATCAGACACTTCAGATTGACACAGAAGATATGAATTAATAACTCCTGCATCAATATCAATTAGCTCACTGCCAATTGTCTTTGTTGAGGCTTGGTACCTTCTGCAACTATAAAGGAAAAGAGAGAGAGGATTAGAAATACATATTTTGCTCAGCAAATATAGGTCCATGATTGAAAGCAAGGATACGAGGCTCCGATAACATACAAACCACTAAGCAAGATACCATGGAGGGAAAGAAAGAATCACAAACAACTAAGATAATTTATAAATGAGAAATCTTGAGCAGCCATTACCAGCAAGCACAATTTAGATTTTAGATAAACCAACTTGCTTGGTAGCTAAAACATATGCATAGAACTCTAGAAAATGCTAATCGGGGAATCAAATGAGTTTATAGTACTTGCAAAACACATGAATTTTCATATATTTGATAAAATTAAATCTAGTGATCAAGCTAAGACAAAGCAACATATTTTGGGCCAAAAGTTAATCAACACTTATCTTTCTATAAGATTTCAAATTGAACCTCAGCAAGAGACAACCATATTAAATATAATAATTAGTGATACACAAAATTGAAAGAGAACTAATTTTTTTCTTTTTATTTTTTGGTAATTTTACTTTCTCAAGCCCGATTCGATCGCCCATCTTAACCCTCAAATTTCAAAACCAGCCTGTCCAATTTCCTACATTTTCTGGCCATTTTATCCTCAATCGACCAAACATACCCCAAGGGACAATATAACGTTTAGAAAATTCAAATTCCCCCCACTTCTACATCAACTAAAGAGAACCATCAAAAATTAAAACAAAAATATCAATTCTAGCGTACCTTTTCTTTGTATCTCAAAATCCAAATGATGATAGGCCTGAGAAATTTCAAATTTCAGACTTCAAATTTTAAAATTTTTCACATTTTCTCTCAAGCCACAATTGACCTAATACAAAACATCAAAGATGAAATAAGCAAAATAAAAGTTAGAAAGGGAGGCTCACAGCATTGAAGAAACTTGTACTTGTCAGTAGGAGAAGTCCGACGCCGGTTTTTGTGGGGATTTGCATACTTTCCAAGTAACTTCTTGGAGAGCTTCTCGATGGGATCATCTGCTTCGTTGTATTCAAACACTTTGTACTTTCTCTTGCTCGATAGCCGACTCATTTTTTATCCAACGCTGCTGCAATGGAAAACAATTTGCAGCGAAGATGAAAAATACAATACTTCCTTTTGATTTTCAAAATTTGTGTCTGTGTGCCTTTGTCGCAAGCTTTTGGAACATTACGGTTATAAGGAACACTTGCCCGTAGCGCATGCCCGGCTGTACTTGAGCTGGTTGTAAGAGTGTGCTAAGATAAGATCCTTGAGTTGCAATTGCTGGAATAATTAATACAAATTTTTTTAAAATATTTTGTATTAATTAAAAAATTTATTGGATTTTCGTATATTAATAAATGTGATCAATAACATGTGCAATTGGAAGCACGGGGCTCGATAGTAAGTGTGCATGCATTTATTATAGAGGTCTAGTGTTCGAATTCTGGGTTTGGTTCTCTACCCGCTAGAATTGAAACCGAACCAAAATAAATTGATTCCTTTCTTCCTAATATTGGAACCAATGAACAAATCAAAATAAAAGATCAGCTTTGACATGAAAAGGATATATGGATTTTCTACCTAAAACTAATAATCAATTTACATGACATTTATTCAACACAAACACATATTTTTGATAGTTAACAACCATATTATCTTACAAACAGCATCCATGTCCCTTAAAGGTGAAACAAGAAGGCTGTTTAAAAGACTTTAAATTCCAAATATAAAGAAGTAATAATTTTGAAAGAAAACATAGAGAACCCATTGAAGTCATAAGACTAAAGATTGACATTTGAATGTTTAAGACAATAAATTAGATGCCAAAGAGAATTTGAGATAATTTCCATATTTTCTTAGCTTAAAACAGCGCTCTAACCCCATTGCTCTCTTTTGCACTACATGGAAAGCTCAACAGTCGACTTCTAATTGGAGGAACAGAACTGTTTATAGGTTTTTAGGATAATTCATCACCATCCATAGACAAGTTCAGTTTTTCTTTTATGGTTACTTGTACAACAAAACCATCACCTAGTCCTAATCTTACCAAGAAGGGTCTAAGAGGCAGCATTTTGGTTCAATTCCTCAAATCAATAGTGCATGCCCTTATCATATAGTGTGTAAAGAAGATGAGTCATATGACCTAGCTAGTGAAATCTGCACATTCATATTTTTGATTGTTAAACTTTCTAACGTCCGCAAAGATCATCTCCATCATTATGCATACTTTTCCAGATTTAATATCCATTTAATTACTACACTGTATATACATCTTAAGTGACAAAAGCCCCATCTCTTCCCAAGCTGATAACCATAGCAGATCAATGTGTCAAAGTACAGCAGTACAGTCATTAAATTTCATAATTTGTTGTTATCTCTAAGATAGTCTTACAAAATTCAACATGTTTCTATAATGTCCCGATTACTTAACCATTATCTTTAACAAGTAATAGCATTTACTATCATGATTTGCTTTTTCTTCCCTCATTTGTAGATTATTGAAAAGGAACTAACAAATCAGTCAAATGTAAGCTGTCACGCTTGGTATACATCTTTAGGACTTAAAATTTGTTGAGAGCTTATGTATAAGCTTAAACTTAGGGTTTGGTAGTAATGTAATGTACACAAAATCAATTTGACCAAGTGTTTTCATTTTAAGGTTGCCCCATAAATTCTGTTTACATATCTTACAGTATTTAAATTGTAGGCATCCAAAATATTATTGTTTGCCCTTTACCTATAAGTTTGAAGTTTTGGGTTAGGTGAAAGAAACATACTAGTATAAACAAGTCAATAATGTTTCTGAGCACTTTGAGTGATTTCAGCACTCCACACAACAATCCAAAAACTCATTACTAAGGGATGTCTCTACTATAAATCTTTCAGGCTTGCCATAGGATTTGATGCTTTTCATTCCAATTGGTGAATAAATGTCATGTTAGCAAAGTTACTTTAAGTTACTCGTATGCAAAAGCTCCCCACATCATCCTACTTTGTAGCTCAAAAACTAGAGGGTTCATTTTTGGCAAAAAATTATTTTTAGTAAAAATCTATGTTTTGGCATATTTTACTTCTCAAAAAACGGTCAATGTTCTTATTCAGACCCCAAAAGGTTCAGCAAATATCCCTAATTAGCCACCTTAGATCCAAAATCATAAGAACCACGGAAGTATACTTACTATTTCTGGTTCACAAGAACCATGTTCTGCCAACTGTTCTTCCGATGAAATTGAAATAGCTGAAGTTCATCTAAGAAAATGAGATCGTACATTCATAAGGAGAAAGTGAATCACAAACAGTAGAGCAAGACTGAAGGAATAGGTAAAAACCTGTATTATTTGAAAGTGGAGAGGAGGATGTTGAACTCATTTTGATACAGCCATCATCATCAAAAATCACACCAACTTGCCCATTCTGATATAATTTTAATTGAATAGTTAGTGAGGAAGTTCAAGATCAAAATAAACTTTTCTAACTAACGATTTAAAACAGTAGCCTGGCATAGCACACAAATAAAAATTGAGAAAGCTTTTACATTTTTTTTCTGCAAGAGGATGTCACAAACTAAAAATAATTGGGAGAAGCAAGTGGACTACCACATAATTGAAATAAATTGAAAGCAATACAGTAGCCGACCCAGCAACCTCCCTGAAAGCACTATCTTCTGTTGACATCTAGATACCATAAGATACAGAATGCGAGCATCGATTATCCATAAATCTATTGTCAACATAAATAGGAAATACGTTAGATAAACTAAGAAACTTCAGCATTAATAGGAAAATCTGCATATTAATGTCCCATACATTCAACATCAACGTCAATCGATTCATTGCTAATTTCCACATGTTAAAAATTGGCACCATACGCAACTACAAGGGAATTAAATCAAAAGTAACACAAAAACAGCTAAGCGTTATACAATAGTAAAATAGTGATTCTAGTAGGTATATGATAAATAACATTTTCTCACAAACCAAATTAACCTAATACAAAACATCAAAGATGGAAAAGCAAAATGAAAGTTACACAGGGAGACTCAAGCATTGAAGAAACTTATACTTGTCAGTAGGAGAAGTCCGATGCCGGTTATTGTGAGGATTTGCATTATTTCCAAGTAACTTCTTAGGGAGCTTCTCGATGGGATCATCCGCTTCGTTGTATTCAAACACTTTGTACTTACTCTTGCTCGATGGCCGATTCATTTTTGATCCAACGCTTGTGCAATCGAAAACAATCTGTAGTGAAAATGAAAGATATAATACTTCCCTTTGATTTTCATTCCAACTGGTGAAAAAATGTCATGTTAGTAAAGTAACTTTAAGTTACTCTTATGCAAAAAGCTCCCTACATCATGCTACTTTGTGGCTCAAAAAGTAAAGGGTTCATTTTTGGCAGAAATTTTGTTTTCGTAAAAAAAATATATTTTTGGAATATTTACTTCTCAAAAAACAGTCAATGTTCTTATACAGACCTGAAAGGTTCAGCAAATATCCCTAGTTAACCACCTAAAATCTAAAATCATACGAACCATGATAGTAAACTTACCATTTCTGGCTCACAAGAACCATGTTCTGCCAACTGTTCTTCTGATGAAATTGAAATGGCTGAAGTTCATGTAAGAAAATGAGATCGTACCTTCACAAGTGAAAGTGAATCACAAACAGTAGAACAAGACTAAGGGGATAGGGAAAAACCTACATTATTTGAAAGTGGAAAGAAGGATGTTGAACTCATTTTAATTCAGTGCACATCATCCAAAATCACAACAACTTGCTCATTCTTAAACAATTTTAATTGAATACATACTGAGGACATTTAAGATCAAAATAAACTTTTATCACTAATAATCTAAAGTAGTAGTTTGGCATAGCACATAAAGAAAGATACAGAATGCGATAATTGATTATCCATAAATCTATTGTAACCTACATTATCAGGCTAAGAAACGGCTTGGATTTTCATATGTTTGCAGAACTATATGAAACATATGGTTGCAAAACAAATGAATTTTCATATACTGTAGAAGGGTTACAATGATGGGAATAAAAGTTTTATTAAATAGACTTTAGTAACGACACAAAACTGGAAAGAGAACTAATTTTCTCTTTTTATTTTTTTGTAATTTTACTTTCTAATGCCGGTTTGATTGGCCATCTTGACTCTCAAATTTCAAAACCAGCCTGTCAAATTTCCTACATTGTCTGGCCACTTTCTCATCAATCGACCAAACATACCCCAAGCCACTATATAAAATTTTGAAAATTCAAATTCCCTCCATTTCTACAACAGCTCAAGAGAACCATAAAAAAATGTTCAAAAAAATACATCAATTCTAGCTTACCATTTTTTACTATCTCAAAACCCAAATGATGATAGGCTTGGAAATTTCAAATTTCATACTTCAAATTTTAACATTTTTTGCATTTTCTCTCAAGCCAAAATTCACATAATAAAAAACATCAAAGATGAAAAAGCAAAATGAATGTTAGAAAGGGATACTCACAGCATTGAAGAAACTTGTACTTGTCAGTAGAAGAAGCCCGACGCCGATTTTTGTGGGGATTTGCATACTTTCCAAGTAACTTCTTGGAGTGCTTCTCGACGGGATCATCCACTTTGTTGTATTCAAACACTTTGTACTTGCTCTTGCTCGATAGCTAACTCAATTTTTATCCAATGCCGCTGCAACGGAAAACAATCTGCAGTGAAAATGAAAAATACAATACTTTCCTTTGATTTTCATTCCAATTGGTGAATAAATGTCATGTCAATAAAGTTACTTTAAGTTACTCTTATGCAAAAAAAACTCCCTACATCATCCTACTTTGTAGCTAAAAAAATAGAGGATTCATTTTTCGCAAAAATTTATTTTTTCTATCTATTTTTGGCATACTTTACTTCTCAAAAAACGGTCAATGTTCTTATTCAAACCCCAAAAGGTTCAGCAAATATCCCTAATTAACCACCTTAGACCCAAAATCATAAGAACCACAGTAGTAAACTTACCATTTCTGGCTCACAAGAACCATGTTCTGCCAACTATTCTTTCGATGAAATTGAAACGACTGAAGTTCATGTAAGAAAATAAGATCGTGCATTCACAAGGTGAAAGTGAATCACAAACAGCAGAGCAAGACTAAAGGGATTGGTAAAAACTCACATTATCTAAAAGTGAAAAGGAGGATGTTGAACTCATATTAATACAGTCAACATCATCAAAAATCACACCAACTTGCTCATTCTAAAACAAGTTTAATTGAATAGTTACTGAGGAAGTTTAAGATCAAAATAAACTTTTCTGACTAACGATTTCAGGCAGTAGTCTGGCAAAGTACACAAAGAAAGATACAGAATGTGATCATTGACTATCCATAAATATATTGTCAACGTCTAACAATTTTTCAATCGTCTCCTTTTGCTGTATCCTGGCACCTTGTGCACTTAAATTGGAAATACGCTAGATAAACTTAGAAACTTCAGCATTAATGGGAAAATCTGCATATTAATGCCCTCTACCCTTAGCACCATCGTCAATTGGTTCATTGTTGATTTCCACATTTTAAAAATTGGCACCATGGGCAACAGTTAGGGAATAAAAGCAATAGTAACACAAAAACTGCGAAGCATTATACAACAGTAAAACAGTGATTTTAGGAGGGATATCATAAAAAAATGAGAAGGAATGAAAGCTTGAAAAAGAGCAAAGTTAAATTGTCCAATAATATATACGAGTGAGAAATCTTTAAGCTAGTAAAGCATTTCTATAGCATAAAATCAGACACTTCAGATTGACACAAGACATATAAATTAATAACTCCTGCATCAATATTAATTAGCTCACTGCCAATTGTCTTTTGTTGAGCCCTAGTACCTTCTACAGCTACAAAGGAAAAAGAGAGAGGATTAGAAATACACATTTTGCTCAGCAAATATAGGTCCATAATTGAAATAAGGATACGAGGCTCCGATAACCTAAAAACCACTAAGCAAGAGACCATGGAGGGAAAGAAATAATCGCAACAACTAAAATAACTTATAAATGAGAAATCTTGAGCAGTCATTACCAGCAAGCATAATTTAGATTTTAGATAAGCCAACTTGCTTCATAGCTGAAACATATGCATAGAACTCTAGAAAATGCTAATCGGGGAATAGAATGAGTTTATACTACTTGCAAAACACATGAATTTTAATATGTTTGATAAAATTAAATCTGGTAATCAAGCTAAGTCAAG
>BNST01000344.1:0-13379 GCA_019650275.1 Xylocarpus granatum | reverse complement strand
ACCTTATTGAAATTTGAAATAAGATCAATAAAGGAGGGACTCTCTACCTTATTGAAATATGTTGTAATTAAAACTTTGCCTGGAATACTAAATCTACATATATAGAATTACTTTCTAGTATCATTACTGTTTTTCTTTGTATTTATTTCTACAAATCTTTCTAAATTTCATCTTAGTCCTGCTAATCTAGTGGGATCTATTATTTCTAGTTTTATCATTCTAATTCCTTTAGTGGATAAACTGTTTATAATTGTATCAGTATTTATTTTGTATCTATTTCCTGACTTATTACTTGCTCTTCCTAAATATCCTATCGTAATATTTAAATTATCTCCTTTATAATCTTCATATCCTTTAGTCTGTATTCCTATTTTTAATTTTTCTAAATCATTAACGAACTTAAGTATATTAGGCGAATAATAGAATAATCATGTATTACTATTCATATCTACTTCTATAGTTCCTAATACTGCTTTTGTCATATTTTTTATCTAACTAGTATCTAATAATACTATTAATGTTTTAGTTCCTACTCCCATTCTTGTTAATCCTTTGACTCCTATTACAATTAATCTTAAGTGTACTAATCTTTTATATTCTAATTTTAATTTCCTTATTGTTTCCTTATTTACTATGTCTATTGTTTTAGTTTGACCATCTACTACACTTAACTACTGTTTCGTAGATACTTTTATTAAAGAAATTCTATGAATTTAATAGTCTTAATTAATTTTGATTGTATAAATCCAGATTTCTTTCTAAGTCTATAATTTCCTCTAATCTTACATTATTATTACCTTCTTTATCTTGTCTTCTTAATATTCTATCTAACAAATTATGTGATCTTTCTGTACTAATATTATTTCTACGTCCTTCTTCTCTAGTTATATTGCCCTGTCTATCAATACTGGTAGTAGTATTGCTTCTCATAAAAGACTATTAATTTATTCCCATTTTTTCCATACTAACATTTTTCCTGATGTTTTTTCCACTACTAGTTTAGTTCCTATTGATAGATTTCCTAACTGATTACTAATATTTTCTATTGTCTTAACAAATAAGAGGGTCTTTGTTAGGTAATTTGTCTAAACTACGTTCTAGAGCTAATAATTTTTTATTAATTCCTAATAATAAAGAAATTATCGTATTATTTTGTCTAATAATAGTTTTATAAGGTATTCCTGCTATGGATCCTAAGACTATTAATATCATTACTAAATCCTATAGCTGGATTTGCTATTTCGTTTTCAGTAATTTCTAAACTGTTTAAGTAAAAAGGATTTTGTTCTAAACTCATCCTGTTAATGTTTTTAATTTTTCATTTAACATTATTATTTTTTCATCAAGATTTTTTATCATTAATTCTAATTTATCTATTCTTGTTATTATTTTATCTTCTATTTTTCTAGAAAATTTACTATTTTTCTTTGATTCTAAATTATTTTGTATTACTTTAATATTTTCTATTAAATTATCTATTTTAACCCTCTATTTTTGTAAGATATTTAAATAAGCTTTAAATATTGTATCATGAGATTGACTTATAGCAATTTGATTGTGCAAGATATGGTAAGAAATATCAGAAATAGTATTCAGTTGCAGATCTTCAGAGTGAAACTTATGTTTATAATTTTCTTTAGAAAAACAAACTAAATTTAATTTATCTATAGTCCTCTTTCTTTGGTATTCTCTGTTTCTAAGTTTAGATAGTCAAGCCTGTGAAGTACCTCTTCTTCCTTACTGGTCATGATATCAGGTTAATAGACTCCGCAAGTTTTCACCTACACCTAGGTCTTATCAGCGTCCTAGCTTCTGCCTAGTACTTCAGTTTACCTCTATAAGAGTTTTTTTTTAACCTGGATCAAGTTTTCAGGAAAATTTGCATAATCACAAAGGCTTAATTAACTATTCTTCGGTTTGTTTTGCTCTGATACCAATTAGAGGGTGAGGTACATTATCAGAAGAGCCGCAAAATAACCTGTTGGGGAAACAAATACATAGTAGTGCCAAGAGGCTAAACTGTCCTGAGATTAAACGAGAACCCTCAAGTTATGTCACTGTGCTTTCCTTACTAAGATTATTTGAAGCTTTAAGAGGAGAAGATAAGAAGAGAGGCTTTTTTTTCCATTTCACTCCTTTGGATCTAACAACCTACTACTATTTCTGATAAATAGTATTTTAGCCTATCATTCTAACAGCTACTATTCACAATCAAAATATGATAAGTATATAGAAGATAAAATACTAGCAAGTACATCTTCAGAAGTAATAAATAGTCTAGCAAATGTACCACCAATAGAAGTTCAACCTAGTATAACTTTCCCTACAGCAGATAGTCAAAATATTAGAATATGTCCACCAGAAATAAAAGGTAGAGGGTATAGTAGAAAAATTTCCCTATGAACAAATAACTTTACCATCAGCTTTAGCAAATAGTGGTAGTATGTTAGTATTAAGTAATTATCATCCTCAATTATGGGAAGAAGTAATAGCAAAATGGGAGTCTAGTACTATATTACACTTAAGTACATTTAATTTTATAGACAACCAAGAAAAAGTTAATTATGTAGAAAATTTATTAGGAGAAGTAGCAAAATTATATTTCCAATCCTGGAAAAAAGATTATAGTGAGGCATATAGAATATTAGTGGCTAATGCTGATGTCACAGAAAATATAACTAGCCAAATTAGACAAATGATATTAGGTTACGATCAATACAGAGGTAATACAGAAATGCAAAATAGAGCTTTTACAAGATTTAGAAAGATTACACATAGATAACATGACTCAGATTAAAGATTTTAGTAACGAATACCTTAATTTAGCTAGTAAGACAGGAAAAGCCTTTACAGATGATCAACTCAGTAGTAAATATTTTTTAAAATTACCACCACCCTTTAATACTATACTAGCAGAAGAATGGAATAAAAAACACGGAATGGCATTTCAGATAGGAATAGCACCTAGAATATTTACATTTGAATATTTAAAAAATCAATGTATAGTAAATGAAGTAGCTAGACAAGTCAAAAGTTATAATTACTGTAAAAATGTATATATACCAAGAATATATAAACAGGATAGAAAAAAGAAAGTATTTTAGAAAAGCTACTAATTATAGAAAAGGAATACCTAGAAAAAATCATGTTAGTAAATTTAAAAATAAAAAATCCCCTATTAAGAAATGTAAATGTTTTATATGTGGACAGATAGGGCATTATGCTAGGGAATGTAGGAATAAAAGAGGAGATTTAGAAAGAATGACTGTTTATAAAGAATTAGAATTAGAAGACGAGTTTGATATAATAAGTATAAATGGTAGTGAAAATAGTAATGATAGTGATGTATTAAGCATATGTGATAATAATGAAGAAATAGAAAATCAAGAAAACTTTGAAGAACAATTAAAATTATTAACAATATGAGTTGGTTAGCAGAAAAACCTTTACCATTAAAATGCGTAGAATGTAAACATAGTTGGATTAGTACTTATAGGGAAAAATGTTTTTATTGTAACATGATAATAACAAAAAACTATAGAAAATGTGAAAAATGTGAGTTAATATGTTGTCCTATGGATATTGCATGATTTAATGAAATAATAGATTATGGAGATAAAGAAAAAATTGAAACCAATAAAGAAAATAAAGATATAGAATTTCTTAAATTAGAAAATAATTATTTAAAAGAAAAAATAAAGAAGTTAGAAAATGAATTATCTGAGTTAAGGTTAGAAAAAGAATTAGAGACAAGTAGATTAGAACAAAGAATAAGTGATTTAGAAAGAAATTATAAATTAAAACAAATAAATGAAGATGATGAAATAGAAATAATAGCAAGTAATACAGTAGTATAATATAGTAGTGTATTATAGACTGCATAGTAGAAATATAATTCATATGTAGAAAGGATAAAGTTGCATTCATTCATAGTGGCTTTGTATAAAATTCAAATTTATTGTGGGTACCAATGAAAATTAGGAGCCCATAAGCCCACTAACATATTCTTTTCATGCATAAGTAGACAAAGTAATTATAGTAGTAAGAATCTTTAACAAATAATTATTTATTCTTTTTGCAAAAATGACAGGAACTTCATGACAACCAAACTCTTTTTTTCTTTGGACCCTACGCACTAAAAATGTTCCCCTCTGGAACAAACCTCTCTTTTAAAGTCAAAGCACAGCTAAAACCGGAGCAAAAATGTCTAGTAGACAATCTTTGGAATTCTAACCCAAGATCTAAACCTGACATTATTCATGTCTTATGCTGTTATCTTGACCTAAAAAATCAAGAAGAGCACTTAAGGTCCATGCTTTTGGCCTCTCCAGTAACTGCTCTTACTCCACAAACGCCTTTCATGCTTCAGAAAGAATTAAATTTATTAAAGGCAGAAGTAAGTACAAAAAATGAAAAAATAAAAGAGCTCGAAGAAAAATTAGAAAAAATACAAAAAGAGCTCAAGAAAAGAGAGATGAAGAGAAAAAAATAAAAAAGGAAATAATAATTTGGCAAAAAGAAAATACAGAAAGGTTTGCCAAGAAAAAATTATTAGAATCTATCTTTAATACCCCTGCAGAGAAAAAAGTACTTGGTTTTGTCCTTGCTGAAAAAATAATTGAAACGATAAATGTCCAAAATTTTCTTAAATCTAAGGTCATAAATGGACAATTTCCAGCAGGGATGGACTTTACAGGCCCGTATTATAAAGCCCAAAATGTAAAGAAGCCGATCGAGCTATGGGCATTTAATCGCTTACTGGCCATACAGTGAAAGTAAGAACGTCATTTGTAGGAAATCAATGCAATTGCAGAGGCCGGGCATGCACCAATATTCCATTTTCTTCTGCTTATTTTATTGCAACTGCACCATGCACATCACGAAACACAATATATATATATAATGTATAATGTAAAATAATTAATGAAAATTAGAATATAAAATTTAAAATAATTAATGTAAAATTTAAAATAAATAATAAAATATTTAAAATATAATAAAAAATTAAAAATTTTAAATTAAAGATATACGGGAGACGATGAATCATAACATAATTTCCAACTAACCAAAGAGAAAGTGATTGGAAATATTTTTTGTTTTTCTCGTTTTGGTATTTGATTCCAGGCTTCTCGTTAGTTGATTAATTGTAGGGTGTATTTTATATTGGTTTGATTCTTTGGATAAACACTAGTTTCCTAAATACTTTAGAGATGACATGAGATTCCACTACCCAGACAAGATAATTGGAAATGGATTGCTTGCATAATATTTGAAATCATACGAAAACAAGATGAAATAATACTTGTTAAACTAGATGCCAATATCCAAGCTAATTTTCGTATTAAACTTGGAACTATATTTTTCAAATATTTTGATTACATTGCATACTGTCCTGGGTTGGATTCCCCTCGTGATACCGACCATATGTTTCAGATATTTTCATTGGGTTGCATACTGTCGTGGGTTGGATTCCACTCGTGATTTGAAGAAAGTGTTGTAGAAGAAATTTGAACATCATTGGCAGGGCCAGCACTGCTTTTGGGATTATTTTTGTTAGGTCATAATTTTCGATTCATTTACCTACCATATAGGAAGAAATTATCGGATGCCTCTAACGAAAGGCCTAATCATCCATTTCTCTCCTGAATTTTTCTCTGCGATCAAACGTGAATCTTCCAGACGAGGAAACGTAAATGAAAGACCATGAGGAGAAGCAGAAGAAGATGGTGGATTGGGAAGGGACTGGATTTGGAAGAGAATGAAGAGAGTAAATGATGACATATTGCAGCCTCTTCGGGTAGCGAGAGGCGGTGGCGGTTGTGTCTATGTCACGTTGTGGTTTGCTCATGGTGGAGAGAAACGGGCAAATGCTGCTTATGGTCAAAATGGACAAGCAATAATTGAAGAAAAGTGAGGGCACATATTTTCCACACAAGTTGATTGTGGGGTGCATTTTCTTTTGGTTTGATTCGTTGGGACGTCAATATTATTATTGGTTGTTGAGCCCACTGAGTTGTCATGTTTTTCGATTGTTCGTGCATGAGTTGGCTTCGACTACCCACCAACTGCAATTCATTTAGTGACCACCATTTCCACCACCCAACAATTCGTGCCATTGATGGGTTGGATAATTAAAGAATGTGATATAAAAAAAAATTGAAAGGATATTTTTAAAAAAATTGATTTTTATCTCCTTAAATTTTAAAAAAATTATAGAGTATTTATAAAATTAAATAATTATAAAAAATTTAAAATTTAAATAATTTTTAAATATAATCAATATCTAAATTAATATCTTAAAATCTAATAACAAATAATAATAATTTTCAAAAATAAATTCTGTAAATTAAAGATTCTTGTACATATCTTTAATAATATCTTTTTTATCTTAGTATTTACAAATATTTATTTTTTAAATCTTTAAATATTGCTTTTGAAAAAATTTTGGTGTAAATGTAAAAACATATGAAACCTTGACAAGTAACATCGGATATTCGAATTCATTCAACTACATCATCTTGTTACTTATCTTTCTTCATTTTTAATTTTACCTTTATCAAAAGTCCAATAGATTTGAGTTTCGCATCAAGTTTTGAAAATTTTATTTTATTCTTCCACAAAAATTTTTGGACATCTTTGTTCAATTCATTGACCTTGGAACTTTTCCTCTACTTGTTTGAAGTATCAACAAAAGCAATATCTGTTCGAGTACCTATAAATTTCTAAGGTAAACCATAAGGTCATGGCCCTTGGGTACTAAAAAATGGGCATTCACCTTTTAAATCAACCGATTTTTGAGCCTTGAAAGATTTTAAGTCATGGCTAAAATGACACTTACTCTTGTAAGGGCATGAGCTAAAATCACCAATTCTGGCTAATTTAGGACAGAGATTAGTAATAGATTTTTGTTCCTAAGGGCGTTCATATTTGAGCTGCAGTTTTGATTTCTTATCCTTGATTACGACTGACGACGAGTGCTGAGAAAACTCATTAGTATTTGTAATGGTATCGTTTTGATTAGTTCTCGTTGGAAGAGGATAAAGAAACTCTTTTCCACAGTCTGACCTTATTATGTGTAGCCTGCAATCACTTTGATTCTCTTTGAAGGATGGAGTTGCCTAAGGTCCTCCATCATTAGTGTGTACAAGTTGAAGCCTGTATGAAGCTCTCCGGGTTGATTGAGGAAATGGTTTTCTAACTTGTTTTCCATATTGACAAGTCACATAATCTGCTAGTTTATCCTCTAACACCGGTATCCTTCACAAAGTTATTTTTCTACATATATAAAAGCTAGGCATGATGGAAGTACCCAAGTTTTTTATGCCACAATTCTGCATTACTTGCATGACTTTGAAGTTTTGCTTTCTCATTCTTCATCAAATTCAAAGCAAAACTCTTGGCTTTCATCTTCACTTTAAACACATCTTTGCCTTTTACATCCTTGATCAAGTAATACTTGTCTTCAAAATAATTTTGAAGTCTTTTTCAACTAGCAATTTAATACTAAGCAAGTTTTGATTAACGTTAAGCACATATAAAACATTAATAATGTGCTTTAAACTTGTTAAGCTTTCAATAGCTACTGTTACTTTTTCTTGATTAAGATAAACTCACCATTCCTAATTTTTACTTCAAAAATTAGAGTTCTATCAATCTCTGTAAAAAGAGTTTAATCGTTGGTCATTAGTATAACCACTATCTATCAACAAAGAATGACTTAAGCTATTAGTGGTGGCAAAACACGTTGCACGTTGTTCTTCCTCTTATAATTATGTGAATACTTTTATTATTTCAAGTTGTTGCGATTTGCAAACCCTCTTTATGTGTCCATATTGCCACATTTTTTGCACTTAATATCATGCCTTTACTAATATCTTTTTGGTATATAGTTTGACTTCTTGCAATAAAAGTAAGGTGAATTCATATTATTATTATTGTCATTGATTGACTTTTTTTTTCCTTTATTTTTTTGTCTTTACCTTCTCTAAAATTTTTTGATTTGGCTAGAAAGCACTCTTCTTTTCTCATCATTCTTTTTTGTTTTTGAGCTTGCAAAGCATAACTAATTCTGCTAAGGATATGTTTGACAGATTCTTAGACTCTTTCAAAATAGAAATTTTGAACTCATATTTTTGAAGTAGAGTGACAAGAATTTTTTGGATAATTTCTTCATCAGAAAAATCTTTACCTAACGATCTTACTTTGTTAACAATACCCAATATCTTGTTAAAATAATCTTTTATTGTTTCTAACTCCTTCATCTTTACCATCTCGAACTCTTTGATCAAATTGAGCATTAGCATGTTTTTAGTTCTTTCATTACCTTGGTACTTTCTTTTGAGGTAGTCTTATATGTTTTTGGTTAATTCTAGGTTCATGATTTTGGTAAATATAATGCTTAAAATGATAGAGAAAAAACATATTTTAGCCTTTGATTTTCTTATCTTTCTCTCCTTAGGATGTTTTATTTGTGTCATCGTTGGATTTGTCGACTGTGGTAGAACGTCATAATCTTCTTCTACAGCCCCTCAAAGAATTAGATTGTCATCCTAACAGTCGATACTTGATAATTTTGGCCATAAAAAATTGGTGGGCCCATAATTCACTGATCCCAAGATTAAAATTTGGCTCTTATACCAATTTGTAGTTGATAATGTGATACGAAAAAAGAAAGAACACTGATATTAAAATTAAAAAAATATTTAACAAAAAAGACGAACTTTCACCCCTTTAAATCTCAAAGATATACAGGTGAATTATTGAGCACTTACCCGAGTTTCCACTTGAAGGTTTAACAATTACAGCAACACAACGTAGCTGTTAAGCACACACATAGATCGAGCTGCAGATACAATAAATAATATCAAAGACATAACTAATACAGATATTGCAGTGTCACTTCACTTCAGCACGTGCGTTTGTATATGCCGCAACGTTCCGGTACTTTTGGGCGATTTGGATTCGGAAGGCAGCTCCTGTACGGCTTTTTTCGCCCACAGTGCACTACTGGCTTGTTCTTGTTCCCAGCACTGCGAGTTACAGCTTTTCCAGGATCGACAAGCATTCTGCTACTGTGGGAATCCATCAGGAACTCAAAGTCTGCGGCAGCAAGGAGACGGTTGTGGATAGAGGCATTGCAGCTGGAAGAAGAAGCTCTACTGACATTGATAGTGTTGAAGAGTATCAACAGCAGGGTTAACATAATTATTGCCGGAGAAAGACATCTTCTCTTCCTCGAGCCGACCATTGCTACAATATGTATATATTTTCTGCTCTAATTTCTCTCTTAGACCACAACTCCTGAGCAGAAGTTTGTATTTAATAGGGCAGATGGGTCCACTATCTTCATCTATAACACGAACAAAAATAAGAAGACTAAACTGTCATGATCGATCAGTTAGCAATCATTCTCAGAAAAAGACTATTAAAATAAAATAAATGAAACGAAAAATAGAGAAAGGGCATCTAATGATCAACATTCACTTCAAATTACATTGAATTTATCAAGACAGAAATCTTTCTCCCGTGTTCCAAGCAAGAATTATTTTGGGATTACTTAAAATTAGAGGTACTAGAACAGTAACACATGCAAAAGGATTACGCAGAGATAGAGTTAAGAAATCAATAGCAGAGCAGCTGGGGAAGAAGCAATCAAAGGCAACTTCACTTCAATGGGGGCACAAGCGCTTAATATTACACTTGAATACGTGATTACAAATTTCAGCAATCTTCGGACCTTTTTTGCCGGCAGTGCAGGCATAATATGGCTTGCGATTACATTTGATAACTTATTGTTTAGGATACATTGTGGCCTCATACCCAAAATGCTTTCTTTTCGGAGGCAAGACCAAGCTGCTACCTGACAGAATCCATTAACATCTCCGAGTCTTCGTGTCCATCAGCTTTCGGACATTCATGCACGGAGCTGCCGCAGCCGCACCCAAGAGAAGTGATACCGGTGGTGCTGTGACAGTTGCGCGTGAATAAGTGTCTGTGCGTTGAGTTATTGTACTGTTGATCAGTAATACCATCACTAAGAGGTGCAGAGATAATCCCATCTTCCAAGCGGTTTTCTTTGTCTTCAGCTCCTCACTTGGATCCCACAGCAAAGAAGACGACGGGACAGCCCATGGACACAACGGTGTGCTTGTGCCGCTTGTGGTTCAAAATTGTTCTCACCACCAACTGATTGGACAGACGTTTGCAAATACCTGGGGGTGGGTGAGCTCACTTATTGCTTTGAGACAAAAAGTACACACTTACATCATCATTCAAAATAGTGGCATAGGAAAAAAAATTCTGAATTTAGGTAACTCATGGCTGTCAAAATTTCAAATACACTAGGGTCGCTTTCCAACTAATAAAAATGGGAATCACAAGCAAGACTTGATCTTCCGCACCCCCCAATATTACAAAGTCTCACCTATCTCTAGACAAAAGAGGGGCTTCTCAAACAAAAATGAGTCAGAAAATAAAAACAACTCTAGCCAATTGCTAATCCTTGAACTGCCTGTGTGCTCTCTTCAGTTATCTTGTTAGCTTGAATGGTGTTGATGATATTTGCAATATTACCCTGGAAATAAAAGCTATAAATAATTTAATGGGCAACATATATATATATATATATAAAGGCATTAAGAGCACAAAAGGTGACAAGTATTGGTGGTGGGAATTCTTACCCTCCAAGTTGAGAGCTTTGTTCTAAGAGTTTGCCACTGTTGTTGCCCAAAGACACGCTCGGCACACCGGCTATAGTCACAACCAAAACAAGAATAGTAATTATCATAAATCCTAGAAGCATTGAAACAATTACTTACTAAGAAAAAAAAAGATGTTTTACTGCATATGCATGAAAGAGGTAAAGATGCAAGGACAAAGAACAGCACAGCTTACCTCACAAGTACAACTTGGTTCCTCTGGTCCATTTTGCAGTCAATTAACTTGGCTGTTATTGCCTTAACCACCCATTTTTCCACCTCATCATCATTGATCTGCATAGAAACTTCCACAATATTAACATCAAATAACTACAGCAGATCCCGGAGAAGGAAGGTAAGCAAGTATACCCGAAGTGTATCCCTGATAAGGGCATATGGAATTTGGCCAGATTCATTTAAGCCAAGATCTACCAATGACATCAACCTCATTTTTCCTATGCAGTCTTCATGAACAAGACCTACACCACAGCAAGAAGTGGGATTAAAAATAATTCATATTTGAAGACAATTTAGATAATATAACAGCGAATTAATGGAAAAGTGGTCAAAATCAAGAAAATATTACCATAGCTTTTCAGCAAAGCAGAATTTGCAGCTTCAAATTCCAAGAAGGCATCCAGCCTCTGAGTTAGAAAGACCTTCAGAAGCTGATATATCAATGCATATTTAGCATCCTTTTCCAATTGCCCTATTGCAGGTATGTCTAACAAATCACACTACAGATATCAAAACAAATAGGTTTCAGAGCAAGGAAATCTCTTAACCAAACAAGGAAAATAAAAAATCAAAACATTGCATATGTCACTAGAGATAAAGAGATGTAGAATTAGAAATACAATCACAAAAAGAACAAAAGACTGACGCCTGCATACAAGGAAAACAGCAGAATGATTTGCTTGCAAAATGCAATAAAGTCCAGGACATGTTTAAATTCATGGAGGCCTTACAATACCTGAAACATGTCAGGTGCCTTAACGAATTCTATAATTGTGCGTGCGGCTTCCTCCTTGGCTTCACCCATGGTATGAATATCTTCACCAGAAAAAGTTATCAAATACTTGGTCAGGAATTTGAAAGAATCCTTGGATGAGCTGGCACAAGATAAAAAGTTGCGGATAATTATACTTCATAACTTGCCAATTTCTATTAACAATGACATAATTATAAAAGCAATTTCACCTTAAAAGAGATTAAGCTCTTCGTTTCTATACCTTTTACTTTCTTTGAGAGCATTAGCAATGCCAAGAAAAAGTTCTCTTTTATCCTCAATCTCAATATTCCACTCCTTTAAGAAGTTATCAATGTTTTTGAGAGAAGGCACCATATGTTCAGCCACTTTTCCATTCACTGCCAAATTTAGGGCTTTCATGTATACAAAGAACCGGCTAAAAGGATTCTCCAGTAGATTGTACAGATTGAACAAGCTGATTAAAAGAAATGTACAAACATAAGACATTGACTTTAAATCATTACGCAATAAAATTTCAATAATTATGTTACATTACATCTTCAAGCGCAATGCAGGCTTGTCATTTGGTTGTTGAGTGATTTTCCCAGATATAAGTTTTGCCATCTCATGTACTTCTTCTAGACTTTCAGGCTTTGTGACGAGATTACAGATAACAGTTAAGATACACTCCAAATCTGGGAGAAAACATCAGCAAAATTATTTGCATAAATGAAACCAGGATACAAACCCACGGAAAGCAATAATGAAAATAGGTATATTGTAACAGAGTATGGTGCCATTGCAGAAACCATATCAACTAAGAATTTGCAACATTGCTATACCATATTGCTGTAGATCTTTTCAGCTCAACAGTTTCTATGACTATGAGGAAGTTGCTATCAATTTGCCTCAACATGTGCATAATTTCAAAATAACACCTAATCAGCTCAATAAGATATGAATAGTATGCTTCATACGACACTGTTGTGCAAGTTGCCAAAGCTTAGTAACTACATACACTCTCATAGCCAAATAAACACACTCAAGCAAATTTAAATCTACGACTAATACAGGAGAGCGAAACTGTAGGGATTACTTCTACATCAAAGATTATTAAGTGCAAGCACGTAAATGGAATGTCTTTCAGCAAAATATTCAATAAAAGACATTAAATTTCACAAGTGATATATTTAACAAATACAAAAGAAAATGGTACCTTTATCAGAGACTTTTGAGAACATCAAGTCAGCCGAAGTGAGCATAAGAGAGGCCAAATCCAACCATCTGCCCATCACCATGCTTTCTTGTGCTTCCAAACAGAGCCTATTAACTTGTTCTTCTGCAGCCTGAGATATCAGGATCACAAAGAACACATTCAGTTATGACACAAATACACCATAACAACAACATTGCAATTTAACTGCACAGGTCAACTCAAAATCTCATATTTCTTACAATCCAAAAGCATTACTTTTGTTTCTCCTTATTTTTTGTCTAAAATGAAATTTTACTTTATTTATATCAATTCATCAACATGCAACAAATTCAGCTGTTATAGAAATAAACCATCTTAAAAAATCCAAAATTTAACCGCGGTCAACTCTACAAGCTCAAATTTCTACAAAACCGTCTGTTCTGTCTACTTTTTGTTTCAAAACAAAGCAAGTTCTACCGTTTATATCAATTTCTCTCTACTCTTTATCGTACACTCT
>BNST01000343.1:0-33977 GCA_019650275.1 Xylocarpus granatum | reverse complement strand
ATCTCCACAGGTGTGGCAAGGACTTCAGGCACGTTGAGCAGTGTGCAGGATGAACTTCCGGTAGCGACCGGAACATCCCTGAGTGAGTTGCAGATGCATCAGGCGCATTTGGTAGTGTACGGGGCTGACTTCCGGGTGCGACTGGAACATCTATGAGGGAGCTGCAGATTGTTGGGGTCCCGATTTTTTCCCCAACTTTTCTACACCTTAGGGGTCAGCACACCTACTGAAATCCTTCCTAACTTACTGTCCCGTTTGATTCTTGAGTTCCTTTCTTATTTTATATCCCCTAAGCTGTCCTTCGGGTTAACTAATATATATAAAGATATGTTGGATAGGCAAGACAACTCTTAAACCTATCACAACTTGCCTTGGTTGAAGAAGACAACTCTTAACTTCAACCTTAGCTCTTAAGCAAGGAAGACAACTCTTAACCTTGACTTAAGCCCAAGTTATCTCAAGACAACTCTTAAAAGATAACCGAAATATAAACAAGAATAGAAGCAAGAATGCTTACCTTTGATTCTTGATTAATGAATGAGAAAATAACAAAATTCGTAGCTTATGAGCTCCTCACAAATAATGGGCTGTATTTATAGTCCTAAGACAGCCTTATCCTAATTTAACTAGTACTTAGGTTCCTTATCCACTTAGGATATGTTTTCCTAAGTCAACAAGCTTTTCTAAGTCAAATAAAATATTATCAAGATAGACCATATCCTTTGTGTCCTAATCCTACTAGGATTCTTGGTCTTTCTTGAATTCCTACCTAGACTAGAATTTCTACTTTATCTTGTTTTCTACAGCAGTTGGACTTCCTCTTGGCTTATCCTTCTAGGACTAGGACTTTGAATGCATATCCTTCTGCCCTTAGAATTCTTCTTGTCGCGACTATCCTATTGCTACTGGAACTCATCATGAGTGTCCTACATTAATTACGATTAAGTCAAATACTGGTTGGGCTTCACTGCTGGGCTGCATACTTTCTGTTGTCACTCTTGTTATGCACATTTTCTGGCCCATGCTCTCCTTTGTCGCCCCATTTTCTGCCCATTGCCTTTCCTTCATACTTAGGTTCTCAACAATCCCCCTTTCTTGAAGACTCACCTTGTCCTCAAGGTGAAAGTTGGAAAACTGCTGCTGGATGTCATTATAATCTTCCCAAACTTGTATGGGTAATTGCAAAGGTTGTAGCAGTCCTTTGGTCTTGACATCTTCTGGTTTTATCCATGGGCAAATGTCACAACTACTATTTTTCTTCTTACCTTTTGCCTTGAATCCCTTTGACCAAAAGTATAGCTTGATCCACATGTAATGTCCTTCTTCCTTAGGGTCAAAATTCTTGATCTTCTTAGTGAGCTCTTGGCTTTGTGGGTCAAATTCTAGTGCCTCCTTGATTTCTGTCCATACATTCCACTCCGCTCTGCTGATGGCAGTGAAGCATGCGTCATTAGGCTCACATGCTGTCCATAACGCTTGATCTCCATTGCTTCTGGACAATACATCTGCCACCTTGTTTTCCTTGCTAGGTTTGTAGATTATTTCATAATCGTATCCCAGCAACTTGACAAGAAACTTTTGCGGCTCCGGTGTGGTAATTTTCTGCTCTATGAGGCTTCTCAATGGTTGTTGATCTGTAATGATCAAGAATTTCCTCCCAAGAAGGTAAAATCGCCATAGCTTGACTACATGGATGATGGCTAACATCTCCTTCGCGTATACTGACCATTCCTTCTTCATGGGCCCTAAGACTCTGCTCATGTTCTGCTGTGCTTGGGACGAATTTCTTGGGGTGACCGGAGCATCCCCACAAGCGTGAGAGAGGCATCAAGCGTGTTCAGCAGTGTGCGGGATGAACTACAGGGAGCAACTGGAATATCCTCGCAGGCACGGCAGAGGCTTCAGCGCATTGGCGAGTGCATGGAATGAACTTCTAGAAGTGACCAGAACATGCCCACAGGCATGGCATAGGCATCGGATGCGTTCAGCAGTGCACAAGACAAACTTCTGAGAGTGACCACAACATCCCATGACCATGGTAGAGGCTTCAACTGCATTGGGCAGTGCAGGGATGAACTTCTAAGAGTGACCGGAGCGTCCATGTAGGTGCAACGGAGACTTCAGGCGTGTTGGGCAGTGTACAGGATGAACTTCCGGGGTAACTAGAAAATTATTGTGGGCGTGGCAGATGCTGGGTGTGTTCAGTAGTGCATTGGACAAACTTCCAAGAGGGACCAGAACATCCCCACAGACACAGAAGAGGCTTTGGGTACGTTGGGCAGAATGAAATTCTGGGAGTGACCAAAACATCCCTGCAGATGAAGCAGAAGCGTTGGGTGCGTTCGTTTTGAGAACCTAAGTATGCAAGAAAGGCAATGGGCAGAAAATGAGGCAGCAAAGGAGAGCATGGGCTAGAAAATGTGCACAACAAGCGTGGCAACAGCAAGTGTGCAGCCCGGCAGTGAGGCCTAGGCATTCCTAATCAATGAAGGACATTCATGCCAACAGAGTTCCAGCAGAAGAAGGATATTTGCATCAAGAAGAACTCCAGTAGCAGTAAGACGTTTATGCCAACCAGAGCTCCAGCAGCAACAGGACATCTATGGCAAGAAGAGTTCTATCAACAGTAGGACACTCATGATGAGCTCCAGTAGCAATAGGATAGTCGCGACAAGAAGAATTCTAAGGGCAGAAAGATATGCATTCAGAGTGCAGCTGCTGTAAAATACAAGATACGGTAGGAATTCTAGTCTAGGTAGAAATTCAAGAAAGACCAAGAATCCTAGTAGGATTAGGACACAAAAGATAAGGTCTATCTTGATAATATTTTAGTTGACTTAGGAAAAACATATCCTAAGTGGATAAGGAACCTAAGTACTAGTTAAATTAGGATAAGGCTGTCTTAGGACTATAAATACAGTCCATTATTTGTGAGGAGCTCATAAGCTATGAATTTTGTTATTTTCTTATTCATTAATCAAGAATCAAAGGTAAGCTTTCTTGCTCACATTCTTGTTTATATTTTTGGTTATCTTTAAGAGTTGTCTTGAGATAACTTGGACTTAAGTTGAGGTTAAGAGTTGTCTTGCTTGCTTAAGAGCTAAGGTTGAAGTTAAGAGTTGTCTTCTTCGACCAAGGCAAGTTGTTATAGGTTTAAGAGTAGTCCTGCCTATCCAACATATCTTTATATATATTACTTAACCCAAAGGACAGCTTAGGGGATATAAAATAAGAAAAGAACTCAAGAATCAAATGGGACAGCAAGTTAGGAAGGATTCCAGTAGGCGTGCTGACCACTAAAGTGTAGAAAAGTTGGGGAAAAAATCGGGACCCCAATAAGTTGGGGAATTGAAGGAACTGCACATGGGAGGCATCCACCACCAATACAGCCCATCATTGTGATGTAAGTGCCCTTGAATGATTATACAGAAAAAGGGCACAATGTTTTGCGATTCTATTGGCCACAAAAGAGGAAAACACGGCCGAACATCCTACACATGAACCCATACCAATAGAAGTAAGGGATCTTTTGGAGCAATCCAGAGATGTCTTAGGAGAGCCACAAGGACTACCACCCTCAAGACATTACGACCATGCAATCCCATTAATTGATGAAACCAAGGAATGTAGCACCTTACCCGTATGCACACTTTCAAAAGAACGAGATCAAAAGACAAGTGGAGGAGATGCTACAACAAGGTATTATTCAACCTAGCACCTCACCCTTTTCTTCTCCCATTCTACTTGTTAGAAAGAAAGACGGAACATGGAGGTTTTGCACTAATTATCGGGCACTCAACCAAGCAACTGTCAAGGATTGTTTCTTGATCCCAACAATTGATGATATGCTGGACAAGTTACATGGAGCAAAGCTATTCACCAAGCTGGATCTCAAGGCTGGATATCATCAAGTACGCATGAAAGAAGAAGACATGCAGAAGACAGCATTTTCGGACTCATAGTGGACACTACGAGTCCCTAGTCATACCCTTCAGATTATGCAACACACCCTCCACCTTTCAAGCAGCCATGAACGACATTTTTAAACCTTATTTGTGCAGGTTTGTCTTAGTTTTCTTTGATGACATTTTGGACTATTCCAGGAACCACGATGATCACATACAACACTTAGCAAAAGTACTAGAAGTGTTAAGAAGAAATTGTCTCGTCATCAAGCCATCCAAGTGCACATTCATGCAAGAGGAGCTTGAATACCTCGGTCACATCATATCCGAAGAAGGAGTGAAGGTAGACCAACAAAAAATAGGAGCCATGCAAACATGGCCAATTCCTAAGAATGTCACACAACTTAGAGGATTTCTAGGTTTGATAGGCTATTACTGCCAATTTGTTCACAAATATAGCACCATAGCAAAACCACTGAAAAATTTGCTAAATAAGGATCGATTCGTATGCACAGAGAACAGTAAAAATGCATTCAAGTTGTTAAAGCAAGCTATATGTGAGACGCCAGTGTTAGCACTACCCGACTTCAACCAAACCTTCTAGCTTCACACTGACACATGTCAAGATGGAATAGGTGTTGTCCTGAGTCAGGCCGGAAGACCTATTGCATACATGAGCAGAGTTTTAGGGCCCATGAAGAAGGAATGCTCAGTATGCATTAAGGAGATGTTGGCCATCATCCATGCAGTCAAGGTATGGCGACTTTACCTTCTTGGGAGGAAGTTCCTGATCATTGCAGATCAACAACCGTTGAGAAGCCTCATAGAGCAAAAAATTACCACACCAGAGTCGTAAAGTTCATTGTCAAGTTGCTAGGATACGAGTATGAAATAATCTACAAACCTGGCAAGGAAAACAAGGTGGCAGATGCATTGTCCAAAAGCAATAGAGGTTAAGCATTATGGACAGTATGTGAGCCTAATGACGCATGCCCTACTGCCATTACTAGAGCGAAGTGGAATGTATGGACAGAAATCAAAGAGGCAATGGAGATTGATCTTCAAAGACAAGAGTATGCAAAGAAGATCAAGATTTTTGACCCTAAGGTTAGTAAATTCACCCTAAAGAATGGATATATTTGGCACAACCAGCATGTGTATGTACCAAACATAACAGGACTGAGAGGAAAGATATTGAATCACTTCCAAACCTCATGGGAAGGAGGACATTACATGCGGATCAAGCTATACTTTTGGTCGAAAGGATTCAAGGCAAAAGGTAAGAAGAAAAACAGCAATTGTGACATTTGCCCATGGATAAAACCAGAAGATGGCAAGACCAAAGGATTGCTATAACCTTTGCGATTACCCATACAAGTTTGGGTAAGACTATAATGACATCCAACAGCAGTTTTTCAACTTTCCCCTTGAGGAAAAGGTAATCTTCAAGAAAGAGGGATTGTTGAGAACCTAAGCATGCAGGAAAGGCAATGGGCAGAAAATGAGGCAGCAAAGGAAACCATGGGCTAGAAAATGTGCACAACAATCCTGGCAACAGAAAGTGTGCAGCCCGGCAGTGAAGCATGGGCATTCCTAATCAATGAAGGACATTCATGCCAACAAGAGTTCCAGCAGAAGAAGGATATTTGCATCAAGAAGAACTCCAGCAGCAGTAAGACATTTATGGCAAGCAGAGCTCCAGCAGCAGCAGGACATCCATGCCAAGAAGAGTTCTATCAGCAGTAGTGTTGATAAATAGAATGTGAATGTGTTTAGCTCACAATTTCAAAGATTAAACATAAACCAAGTAAAAATGCAAGTAGAGAGAAAATGCATGAAGAGAGAAAAATGAATAGCTTTTTATTCTATCTCAAAATATTTACACATCTTGGGTTTATATATACAACATCCTAACGGCTAGGTACAAGCTTACTTTACTTTTCTAACAGCTAGGTACAACACATAACAGCATATCTTCCAATTTAAAAAACTAGCCGTTATTTCGTCCTTTAGTAGTTAGCTTGAATTTGGGCTTTGGGCTTGATATGGGTATCCATAGATCAATCCAAGAGTTATTTGGGCTTTTCATCTTCACCCTCAATCTCTTCATCTTTAACACTCCCCCTCAAGTTGGACTTGTACAAATTGAATAAGTTCAACTTGGAACTCACCTTAAGAAGTTGTTGATGAGTACATGGTTTGGTGAATATATCTGCAAGTTGATCTTCACTCTTCACATAAGGCATGTTGATCACTTTGCTCAAGTACTTTTCTCTTGTGAAGTGACAATCAACTTCGATGTGCTTGGTCCTCTCATGGAACACTGGATTAGATGCAATGTGTGTTGCTGCCTTGTTATCACAGTACATGTCCATAGGTGTTTCAACTGAAAATCCTAAGTCTTCCACTAATGATTTTATCCAAACCAATTCACTCGTAGTAGATGCCATAGCTCTATATTCAGCTTCTGCACTCGATCTTGCAACTACACTTTGCTTCTTGCTTTTCCAAGTCACCAAATTACCTCCCACGAATGTGCAATAACCAGTGGTTGATCTTCTGTCCTCGAAGTTACCGGCCCAATCCGCATCTGTGTAAGCACATATCTTGTGGTGGCCATTTCTTCTCATCAAGATTCCTTGCCCCGGTGCTTGTTTTATGTACCTTAAAATTCTATTCACCATTTCCATGTGTATATTCTTTGGGCATGACATGTGTTGACTTACCTGTTGCACAGAAAAAACAATATCAGGTCGTGTAATAGTTAAATATATAAGCTTACCTACAAGTCTTTGATAAAGCTTGATGTCCTTGTATGGCTCCTCCTTGTCATGTTCGTTTTCATGCTTGTTATCCTCTTTCTTCCTTCTTAGTGCCTCCATAGGTGTCACAGCTGGCTTTGCTCCAAGTTTTCCTGTCTCACTTAACAAATCAAGAACATATTTTCTTTGGGATAGAAATAGCCCTTCATTGGAATAAGCGATTTCTATACCTAGAAAATATCGTAAGTTTCCCAAATCTTTAACATCAAATGCAGACTTCAAATATGTTTTAATGCTCTTAATGCCATTAATGTCACAACCGGTGATGATAATATCATCCACATAAATAAGAACAATGGTAGATCCCTCACTTGAGTGCTTAATAAATAAGGAATGATCAGCATCACTCACTTTAAAATTTTGAGAACACAATGCATTATGCAACTTATTATACCATGCTCTTGGTGATTGCTTTAATCCATATATGGCTTTCTTCAATTTGCAAACATGTGTATTTGGAACCATAACATCATATCCTTGAGGTAAACTCATGTAAACCTCTTCCTCTAACTCTCCTTGCAAGAAAGCATTCTTTACATCCATTTGATGTAAATCCCAATTATAATTAGCCGCTAAGGAGAGAAGCACCCTAATGGTGTTCATTTTTGCAACTGGTGCAAAAGTTTCTGTATAGTCTAAGCCGTAGGTTTGAGTGAAGCCTTTGGCCACTAACCTAGCCTTATGTTTGTCCAAGGTTCCATCACTATTTAACTTAGTCTTATACACCCATTTGCATCCTACAACCTTCTTTCCCAAAGGTAAAGGTACTAATTCCCATGTATTATTTTTAACTAAAGCATCCAATTCCTCTTGCATGGCTTGTCTCCAAACTGATAATTCCCTAGCTTCCTTAAAGTTATTAGGATCTTTAATGGTGTCTACTTTAGTTAAAAAGGCTCTAAAACTCTCTTTTACATTTCCTAAGGTGTAGTAGTGGTCAAGAGGGTGTGCGATTACTTTGTTACCGTGGAAAAACACTCTTTTCTTCATCCAATCCGATGAAGATTGTCGAATTCTTTGAGATCTCCTAAGTGGGGGATTTGGGCCTTGCATAGGTGCAACATGCTCCCCCTCACTTCGTATACTAATAGATGGCCCATCTTGGTTACTAGATAGTGATTCTATTTGAACATTCGAATGTTCATCCCTATGTATTTCATTTTGCTCTCCCTCGTCTCTAAGTCTACTGGACGATAACTGTAAATCTTCACTTACTTCACTAGGTGAATGTGCATCTAGACTTTCATTGCTGGTTTCACCCTCATTAGACTCTTGATCTTGTGATTCTATGTTATCACTACTCAAGTGTTGGTCATGGTTGCCTAGTACGTCACTAGATAGTGGTATATACTTGTGTATTATGGCTAAAGGAAGTGGATCATCAACTTCACCTTTTCCATTACCATTGCTATGAAAATATGAGTCATTTTCTACGAAAGTAACATTTCTAGAAATATACTTGTTCTTAGTTAAGGGATTATAGCACCTATAACCCTTAGTATCTACACAATAACCTAAAAAGATGCATTTAATGCTTCTTTCACTTAATTTATCTCTTGAATGACTTGGCATATGTACATAACATACACATCCAAAAATTCTAAGATAGGACAAGTTTGGCTGGGTACTATAAGCAATCTCAATTGGTGTCTTTCCTTTCAGTACCATGGATGGTGTTCGGTTAATAAGATGTGTCGCTGTGAGAATAGCTTCCCCCCAAAACTCTCTAGGTACATTGTGATAGAACATCATAGTTCTTGCCACCTCTAAAATATGCCTATTCTTACGTTCAGCCACTCCATTTTGTTCTGGAGTGTAAGGACAAGTAGTTTGATGAACAATTCCTTTACTAACTAAAAACTCTTTAAACAAGTTGTTCACATACTCTCCTCCATTATCAGTTCTCAACACCTTAACTTTCTTATCAAATTGGTTTTCAATCAATATTACAAACTCTCTGAAACAACCAAAAACCTCAGATTTCCTTTTAATAAGATAAATCCATGTATACCTAGATTTATGATCTATAAAAGTTACAAAATATTTGAAGCCCTTATGAGATAGAGTGGGAGAAGTCCACAAATCAGAATGTACCAAAGCAAATAAATCATTATATTCATGATGAGATTGTACAAAAGGTATCTTAGTTTGTTTTCCTAAAATACAAGAACTACAATCTTTGATCTTATCAAATTTCAAGTTAGGAACTAATTTTTGCAAAATATGACTGGGAGGATGCCCTAATCTAGCATGCCAAAGTTCTTGGATTTTGCTGCTATCTACTTTAAAGGCTTTGCTTGAATCTTCCAAAACATACAGCCCATTTTTCTCTCTTCCCTCACCAATCAATTGTCCGGTCTTGATGTCCTGAAATGTTACTTTATTAGGTTCAAATATAACATAACAATCTAAATCTTTAGTAATTCTACTTACAGACAACAAATTTGAAGAAAAACATGGCATATAAAGACCTTTAGTATGCTTAGACAAAATATTCAAGTGTCCTAAACCACTAATTGGTATATCTTTTCCATTAGCTATACTCACCCTTTTATCCTTTCCTATAGACTCAATTTTAGAAGCTAAATTTTTACTTCTAAACATGTGATTTGTAGCACCCGAGTCTATAACCCAAGGATCAATATTTAAAGATAAATTAGAGATCAAACCTTGAGAGGCGTTTGGCCTTTGACATTGAAGGAACTTTGCAAATTGCTCAATGAGATTTGTGGACAAGTTTGCCTCTGATTTGTGGCTTAATTCTTCTGAAATTTTGGCTTTATTCTCCTTCTTCAAGTGAGGATGAAGCTCAAAACATTTATCCTTGTTATGCCCAAACTTTCCACAATGATCACAAAACCTACAATTTCTTTTGATGTGTCCTAGTCTTCCACATCTTTCACATTTGATGGTTTTGCTTTCTTTCAACCCTTGTGTTACCATTGCTGCTTCTTTTGCCTCCACAAATGCACCTTTCTCAATTTTAGGCTCATCTCTATCAAACGCTTCTCTAGCCATCAATTCCCTATCCACAATATTCACCACATCATCATATGGTGGCATCTCCTTATTCCTTAGAATTTGATTCCTAAGGTCCCCAAAACTAGGCCCCAATCCTGCCAAGAGGAAACAAACAAGATCTTCATTGGCCCTTTTCTCCAATTCTTCCTCATTGGTAGTAATCGGCCTCAAACACTCCAATTCATCCCATGCTTCCTTGATTTTGTTGGAGTAGGAAAGGAAATCGCTCCCATTCATCTTGGCATTTGTGATGATTTCCCTCAACTCATAGACTTTTAAGAGATTTCCTTGATTTCCGAACCTTCTAGCAAGTGCATTCCAAAGGTCTTTGGCAGTTTTGGCTTTGTTGAAGGCACCAACCAAGGATTGATCAATGGAGTTGATAATCCAAGTAATGACAAGATTATCAACATATCTCCATTCAGCATATTCTTTATCTCCCACCTTAGGTTGATTAATTTCTCCATCAACAAATCCCAGAACTCTCATGCCCAGTAAGGCCCTTGTCGCATTCGTCACCCATGTAGAGTAATTCCTTCCATTTAGAGGAAAGGTGGTAAGCTTAGTGGTGATTTTGTAGTCGGAATCAACATTGAAAAAATTCTCTCTCTTGGCAGAACTACTTCCCACTTGTGCTGCCATTTTAATTTCAGCAACCTGGCCTTGCACAATGGAGATTGATCACACAACCAAGAGAGAGTAAAAATAAAAGAGAGATGATGAAAGGAACTCTCTAGATGCAACCTTGCTCTGATACCATGTTGATAAATAGAATGTGAATGTGTTTAGCTCACAATTTCAAAGATTAAACATAAACCAAGTAAAAATGCAAGTAGAGAGAAAATGCATGAAGAGAGAAAAATGAATAGCTTTTTATTCTATCTCAAAATATTTACACATCTTGGGTTTATATATACAACATCCTAACGGCTAGGTACAAGCTTACTTTACTTTTCTAACAGCTAGGTACAACACATAACAGCATATCTTTCAATTTAAAAAACTAGCCGTTATTTCGTCCTTTAGTAGTTAGCTTGAATTGGGCTTTGGGCTTGATATGGGTATCCATAGATCAATCCAAGAGTTATTTGGGCTTTTCATCTTCACCCTCAATCTCTTCATCTTTAACAAGTAGGACACTCATGATGAGTTCTAGTAGCAATAGGATAATCACGACAAGAAGAAATCTAAGGGCAGAAGGATATGCATTCAGAGTCCTAGTCCTACAACGATTCGGCAAGAGGAAGTGCAGCTTCTGTAAAATACAAGATACGGTAGGAATTCTAGTCTAAATAGAAATTGAGGAAAGACCAAGAATCCTAGTAGGATTAAGACACAAAAGATAAGGTCTATCTTGATAATGTTTTAGTTGACTTAGAAAAGCTGTTAACTTAGGAAAATATATCCTAAGTGGATAAGGAACCTAAGTACTAGTTAAATTACGATAAGGCTGTCTTAGGACTATAAATACTGTCCATTAGTTGTGAGGAGCTCATAAGCTACAAATTTTGTTATTTTCTCATTCATTAATCAAGAATCAAAGGTAAGCATTCTTGCTCACATTCTTATTTATATTTTCGGTTATCTTTTAAGAGTTGTCTTGAGATAACTTGGGCTTAAGTTAAGGTTAAAAGTTGTCTTCCTTGCTTAAGAGCTAAGGTTGAAGTTAAGAGTTGCCTTCTTCAACCAAGGCAAGTTGTTATAGGTTTAAGAGTTTTTTTGCCTATCCAACATATCTTTATATATATTAGTTAACCCAAAGGACAGCTTAGGGGATACAAAATAAGAAAAGAACTCAAGAATCAAACGGGACAGCAAGTTAGGAAGGATTCCAGTAGGCGTGCTAACCACTAAGGTGTAGATCAAGACCCTAACAGTTCGACAATGTGCAGGACGAACTTTTGGGAGCAACTGGAACATCCCCGATGGAGCAGCGGTGGCATCGTTCATGTTTGGCAGTGTGCATGTTGAACTTTTGAGAGCGGCCGGAACATTTTCGCGTGCGCAGCAGAGGCTTTGGGTGCGTTGGGCAATGCACTGGATGAACTTTCGGTTAGGACCAGAAAATCCCCTCAGGCACGACAGTGGGGTTGGGCGCATTTGGCAGTGCTTAGGGCGAACTTCCAGGAGCAACCAAAACATCCCCACATTCGTGGAAGAGGCATTGGATGCATTCGGCAGTGTATGGGGCAAACGTCTGGGAGCGACCCCAACATGCTTGCTAGGGCGGCAGCGGCATCGAACATGTCCAGCAGTGAGCAGGATGAACTTTTGGGAGCGACTGGAACATCCTCGCGGGCACGGTAGAGGCTTCAGCACATTTGGCCAGTGCATGGGACAAACCTTTGGGATCAACCAAAACATCCCCCAAGGCACTGTAGAGCTTCCGACACTTTGAACAGTGTGTGGGATGAACTTTCAAAAGCGATTAGAGCATCCCCGCGGGCACAGCCAAGGAGTCGGATGCATTCGGCAGTGTGCAGGATGAACTTCCGTTAGTGACCGGAACATCCCGGCAGGCTCAGCAGCGCCGTCAGGCGTGTTGGCAGTGCGTGGGATGAACTTCAGGGAGCGACCAAAAATTCCCCGCAGGCTCGGTAGAGGCGTTGGACGCATTTGAAAGAGCTCAAGATGAACTTTTGGGAGCTACCAGAATATCCCTGCAAGCATGGCAAAGGCATCGGGTGCATTTGGCTGTGCACGGAATGACTTTCGGGAGCGACAGAGGCTTTGGGCACATTTGGCAGCACACGGGATGAACTTGCAGGAGCGATCAGAACATCCTCGCAAGCGTGGTAGCGACATTAGAAGAGTTTGGCAGTCAATGAGAGGAATTTCTAGGGGCAACCAAAAATTCCTCGCTGGAGCAGCAGAGGCATTGGATGCACTCGGCAGTGCATGGGATGAACTTTCGGAAGCAACCAGAAATCCTCGTGGGTGCGGTAGAGGCTTCGGATGCATTTGGTAGTGCACGGGATGAACTCCCGAGAATGTTCAGAGCATTCCCGCGGGTGCCACAATGGTGTCGAGCACGTTTGGCAGTGCGTGGGTGAACTTCGGGGGTATCGGACACGTTCAGTAGTGCATAAGATGAACTTTCGGGAGCAACCGCAACATCCTGTGGGCACAACAGAGAACGTGCACTTGGATGGCTTGATAAATAAGCGATTTCTTCTTAACACCTCCAGCACTTTTGCTAAGTGTTCTATATCATTATCATGGTTCCTAGAATAGACCAAAATGTCATCAAAGAAAACTAATACAAACCTGTGCAAATAGGGTTTAACGGTGTCATTCATGGCTGCAAGAAAGGTGGAGGGTCCATTGCATAGTCTGAAAGGCATGACTAGGTACTTGTAGTGTCCACTATGAGTCTGAAATGCTATCATCTGCACATCCTCTTCTTTTATGCATATTGGATGATATCCAGCCTTGAGATCTAGGTTTGTAAACAACTTTGCTCTATGTAACACATCCAGCATATTGTTGATTGTTGGGATCGGGAAACGATCCTTGACAGTCGCCCGGTTGAGTGCTTGGTAATTGGTACAAAACCTCCAAGTTTCGTCTTTCTTTCTAAGAAATAGAACGAGAGAAGAAAAAGGAGAGGTGCTAACTCAGATAATACCTTGCTGTAGCATCTCTTCCACTTGTCTTTCAATCTCGTTCTTTTGAAAGTGTGCATACCAGTAAGGTGCTATATTAATCGCCTTGGTCTTGTTGATTAATGAGATGACATGGTTGTAATGTCTTGAGGGATGATATCCCTTGCGGCTCTCCTAAGACATCTCCAAACTGCTCTAGTAGGTTCCTTACTGCTGATGGTATGTTTTCGTGCATGTTCTAACCATCATGATATTTGGCTGTGTTTTCCTCCTTCGTGGCCAAGAGTGTGAAAAATATTGAAGAAACTAAGAAGTGTTAAAGAAAGTATTGATGAAAGAATAAAGAAGCTTTCAATTTCAAGAACTAGTCGTTATTTCGTCCTCTAGTGGTTAGCTTGAAATGGGCTTTAGGCTTGACAAGAGTGTCCATAGACCAATCAAAGAGTTATTTGGGCTTTTTATCTTGACCCTCAATCTCTTCATCTTCAACACTCCCCCTCAAGTTGGGCTTGAACAAATTGATCAAGTTCAACTTGCATACGAACTTTTGGAGTTGTTGAATACTCGGAGGTTTGGTGAATATGTCCGCCAGTTGATCATCACTCTTGACATAAGGCATTGAGATTGTCTTGTTCAAATATTTTTCTCTTATAAAGTGACAATCTACCTCTATATGCTTGGTCCTCTCATGAAACACTGGATTGTTTGCAATATGTATCGCCGATTTTTTATCACAATGTACCTTCATAGGTGCCTCGACATTAAAGACCCAAATCTTCAACCAATGCCTTCAACCATATCAATTCACTAGTGGTTGAAGCCATTGCTCTATATTCAGCTTCAGCACTTGATTTGGCCACCACGGTTTGCTTTTTGCTCTTCCAAGTCACTAAATTCCCACCAACAAAAGTACAATATCCAGTTGTAGACTTGCGATCTTCAATGCTTCCTGCCCAATCAGCGTCCGTGTAGGCAAAAATTTGGTGATGTCCATGTTTCTTCATCAGTAATCCTTGTCCTAGAGTTCCTTTGAGATATTTGAGTATTCGGTCCACCATTTCCATGTGATTGGTCATTGGACAAGTCATGAATTGGCTTACCTGATTCACAGCAAAAGAAATGTCAGGTCTTGTAATTGTTAAGTAGATTAACTTACCCACAATTCTTTGATATTGCTTGATGTCTTCAATTGGTTTTGTACACCCATTTACACCCAACTGTTTTCTTACCTTGGGGAAGAGTAACAATTTCCCATGTCTTATTCTTAACTAAAGCTTCCAACTCCTCATCCATGGCATTTCTCCAAATAGGAATGTCCTTGGCCTCGTTGTAGCAAGATGGCTCTTTCAAACTATCCAATTTGCTCAAAAACACTCTATAACTCTCTTTAACATTATCTAAGGTATAATAATTTTGTATAGGATGTGCTGTGACTTTGTTCCCATAAAAGAATACCCTATTTTTCTGCCATTCGGATGGAGGCTTCCTAATTCTTTGAGATCTTCTAAGAGGAAAATTTTGATCATGTGATGAAGAATCGGACTCTCTCTCATTTTGACCCACCGGTGAGGAACTAAATGGGATTTCATGCTCTGAAACTAATTGATCATTAGGGTTCTCATCACAAGGTGTTTCCTCACTTTGACTTTCGCTAACTATGTTTTGTTCTTCATTTGATTCCAATGGTTCATGAATATCACCATTCTGTTCTGTTGAATCTTCATAGATAAAATCCTCTTTTTCGCTTTCATTCAAACTAACTCCATTATTGATTTGATCGTTATTCCTTAACAAACTCAACCGATTACCTACAATAGATAGGGGAAGAGGATCCCCTTTCATTTCTCCTTCATTTCTTACTTTATCAAAGTAAGGATCACTTTCTAGAAAAGTAACATTTCTTGACAAGAATTTCTCATTTGTAAAAGGATCTAAACATTTATAACCTTTTTTATCAATGCAATACCCTAAAAATATGCACTTTACACTCCTATGACTCAATTTATCTCTAGCATGATTAGGGATGTGAACATAACAAGTACAGCCAAATACCTTTAGATAAGATAAGTTTGGTTGCCTATTATGCAACAATTCAAAAGGAGATTTTCCATTCAACAACTTCGAAGGCATACGATTTACCAAATGTATGGCAGTGAGAATGGCTTCATTCCAATATCTTTCAGGGACATTGTGATGAAACATTAGTGACCTTCCTACATCTAAAATGTGCCGATTTTTCCGCTCGGCCACACCATTTTGTTCAGGTGTGTAGGGGCAAGTTGTTTGATGAACTATCCCTAAAGTGCTCAAGTAATTCTCAAAGGCGTGACTAGTATATTCTCCCCCATTGTCGCTCCTAAGAATCTTAATCCTTTTGCCAAGTTGATTTTCAATTAAGGAAACATACTCTTTAAAACATGATAAGGTCTCTGATTTGTTTTTAATCAAGTATATCCAAGTGTATCTCGACTTGTGATCAATGAATGTGACAAAATATCTAAAGCCATTGTGAGATTCTAAAGGAGAAGTCCATAGGTCAGAGTGAACAAGATCAAATATTTCATTATAACAAGTTTCCGAATGTACAAAAGGAAGTTTAGTCTGTTTTCCAAGATTACAAGCTCTACATTGTTTAAAATCACTAAACTTCATTTTTGGAATCATTTTACACAGAATGTTACTAGGAGGATGGCCTAGTCTTGCATGCCAAAGTTTCTGAAGTCCACGGTCTTCCTCAACTCTAAGGGCTTGATTGGTACTATCCAAAAAATATAGGCCGTCATGTAAGGTTCCCTCACCAATCTTCTTCCCGGTTGACATGTCCTGAAATATCACCTTATTGGGTTCAAAGGTGACACGACAATTTAAGTCTTTTGTTATTCTACTAACGGACAGCAAATTTGATGAAAAATTTGGCATATAAAGGCCACTTGTTCTCTTGGATAAAACTTTAATATCTCCTAATCCCTTAATGGGTATTTCACTACCATTGGCTATTGTCACATTTCTAATGTTTCCTAGGGTTTCTATTCTAGATGCCATGTTTTTATTTCTAAACATATGATTAGTAGCACCTGAATCAATAACCCAAGGATCAAACTTAAAATGTGAGTTGGAAATCATACCTTGAGAGGAGCTTGGAAGATGGTTCCGAAGTAGTTTGGCCAAATCCTCAAGGAGTTTTGAGTTCCCTTTTTTCGATTGCATTTTGAGCACCTTGTGGTGATGCCTTTTCCTTGACATTAACTGGCCTCAAATGTGGATTAAGAACCCAACATTTTTCTTTAGTATGACCTAGCATCTTGCAGTGCCCACACTTCCAGCATTTGTCTTTAAGGTTGTGCATCCGTCCACATTTATCACACTTAGCCTTAACTTTTGCTCCTTGGACCATCTTGCCTTCTTCCTTGCTGTCCACCAAACTACCTCTCTCAGCCTTGCTTGAATTCCCATTCAAAATCTTTCTTTGCAAGTACTCTTTATTAACCTTGTTTGCAACATCGTCATAATAAGGCAAAGGTTCAATTCTAAGAATGTGATTCCGAAGATCTTCGTAGTCCGAACCCAAACCCATCAAATACGATATCACAAGATCTTCATTGGCCCTTTTTTCCACCTCTTCAATGTTGGTAGTATTCGGCCTTAATGATTGAAGTTCATCCCATGCCTCCTTAATTTTGGTGTTATATTCTATCGGATCACCTCCACTAAGGCGGATATTGTTGATGAACTGCTTCAACTCGTATATTCTCATCAAGTTTTCCTTGATGACCAAATTGTCTCTTGATAGACTCCCAAAGTGCTTTAGAAGTTTCGGCCTTTGAGAATGCACCTACCAAGGATGGTTCCATGGAATTTAAAATCCATGTGTACACCAAGTTGTCATTATAGCACCAATCTTCATATTCTTCACTTGATGTGTCTGTGGGCTTTGTGATTCTTCCATTCACGAAACCCAATGCTCGTTTTCCACATAATGCTCTTTCAGCGGGATTGATCCAAATTGAGTAATTTTTTCCATTCAAGGGAAATGTGGTAAGTTTCAAGGTGGTGTTACCATCATTATCAACTCCCTTGAAGGAACTTCTGCTCTTGGTGTTGTATGACGAGCCCTCCCATTTCCATTCTTTAATTTGGCTATGAAGGGGAATGTCTTGATACACCAAGAACCAACAAAGCAACAAAAGGTAAAAGCTAGATTCAAGATAAAACCTGCTCTGATACCATGTGAAAAATATTGAAGAAACAATGAAGTGTGAAAGAAAGTATTGATGAAAGAATAAAGAAGCTTTCAATTTCAAGAACTAGCCGTTATTTCGTCCTCTAGTGGTTAGCTTGAAATGGGCTTTAGGCTTGACAAGAGTGTCCATAGACCAATCAAAGAGTTATTTGGGCTTTTTATCTTGACCCTCAATCTCTTCATCTTCAACAAAGAGAACCGCAAAACATTGTGCCCTTTTTCTGTATAGTCATTCAAGGGTACTTATGGGCTTTGGGCTTGATATGGGTGTACATAGGCCAATCAAAGAGTTATTTGGGCCTTTTATCTTCACCCTCAATCCCTTCATTTTCAACAACTAATGTTTCATCACAATGTCCCTAAAAGATATTGGAATGAAGCCATTCTCACTGCCATACATTTGATAAATCGTATGCCTTCGAAGTTGTTGAATGGAAAATCTCCTTTTGAATTGTTGCATAATAGGCAACCAAACTTATCTTATCTAAAGGTATTTGGCTGTACTTGTTATGTTCACATCCCTAATCATGCTAGAGATAAATTGAGTCATAGGAGTGTAAAGTGCATATTTTTAGGGTATTGCATTGATAAAAAGGGTTATAAATGTTTAGATCCTTCTACGAATGAGAAATTCTTGTCAAGAAATGTTACTTTTCTGGAAAGTGATCCTTACTTTGATAAAGTGAGAAATGAAGGAGAAATGAAAGGGGATCCTCTTCCCCTATCTATTGTAGGTAATCGGTTGAGTTTGTTAAGGAATAACGATCAAATCAATAATGGAGTTAGTTTGAATGAAAGCGAAAAAGAGGATTTTATCTATGAAGATTCAACACAACAGAATGGTGATATTCATGAACCATTGGAATCAAATGAAGAACAAAACATAGTTAGCGAAAGTCAAAGTGAGGAAACACCTTGTGATGAGAACCCTAATGATCAATTAGTTTTAGAGCATGAAATCCCATTTAGTTCCTCACCGGTGGGTCAAAATGAGAGAGAGTCCGATTCTTCATCACATGATCAAAATTTTCCTCTTAGAAGATCTCAAAGAATTAGGAAGCCTCCATCCGAATGGCAGAAAAATAGGGTATTCTTTTATGGGAACAAAGTCACAGCACATCCTATACAAAATTATTATACCTTAGATAATGTTAAAGAGAGTTATAGAGTGTTTTTAAGCAAATTGGATAGTTTGAAAGAGCCATCTTGCTACAACGAGGCCAAGGACATTCCTATTTGGAGAAATGCCATGGATGAGGAGTTGGAAGCTTTAGTTAAGAATAAGACATGGGAAATTGTTACTCTTCCCCAAGGTAAGAAAACAGTTGGGTGTAAATGGGTGTACAAAACCAAGCTGAAGAGTGATGGTTCCATTGAGAAACATAAAGCTAGATTGGTTGCTAAAGGATTCACTCAAACCTATGGTTTAGATTACACGGAGACATTTGCCCCAGTAGCCAAAATGAACACCATTAGAGTTATTTTGTCCTTAGCCACTAATTATGAATGGGAAATGTATCAAATGGATGTTCGAAATGCTTTTCTCCAGGGGGAATTAGAAGAAGAGGTTTACATGGATATCCCACAAGGATACAACATTAAAGTACCAAAACCGCATGTATGTAAGCTTAGAAAAGCCATCTATGGCTTAAAACAATCTCCTAGGGCCTGGTACTCTAAGTTGTTAGGTGCTTTAACTTCTCAACACTTTAAGGTTAGTAGTGCTGATCACTCTTTATTCATAAAACACTCCAATAATGGTATTACTGTTGTGATAATATATGTGGACGATATCATTATAACAGGGAGTGATACTTTGGGAATAAACAGCACTAAAAGTTATTTAAAGTCTACTTTTGATATTAAAGACCTTGGACACTTACGGTATTTTCTAGGTATAGAGATAGCCCATTCTAATAAAGGGCTATTTCTATCCCAAAGAAAATACACACTTGATCTTTTGAAAGAGACAGGTAAGCTTGGAGGGAAGATAGCATCAACTCCAATTGAAGTACAAGCCAAAAAGAAGGAGGGCAAACCAATTGAAGACATCAAGCAATATCAAAGAATTGTGGGTAAGTTAATCTACTTAACTATTACAAGACCTGACATTTCTTTTGCTGTGAATCAGGTAAGCCAATTCATGACTTGTCCAATGACCAATCACATGGAAATGGTGGACCGAATACTCAAATATCTCAAAGGGACTCTAGGACAAGGATTACTAATGAAGAAACATGGACATCACCAAATTTTTGCCTACACGGATGCTGATTGGGCAGGAAGCATTGAAGATCGCAAGTCTACAACTTTCGGATTATTGTACTTTTCGTTGGTCGAGAAGAAATTTTAATTGATGTTCGTTGGCCAAACTTGGAGCATAAAAAGCACAAACCACTACCCTTAGTCATGGTGGCCAAATCAAGTGTTGAAGCTAAATATAAAACAATGGCTTCAACCACCAATGAATTAATATGGTTGAAGATGTGAGTTCAGGTTTTAATGTACAATCGCTCCGGCTCTCCATATCAAGTGTTGAAATAATAGTCGACACGTCTGGAGCCAATTGATCAATCTCCAGATTCATACCAGCATCGTGATTGTGTTGCATTGGAGATGAAAAGATTGAGGGTGAAGATGAAAAGCCCAAATAACTCTTTGGCTAATCTATGAGTACCCACATCAAGCCCAAAGCCCATGTCATACTAAACCACTAAAGGACAAAATAACGGCTAGTTTTTTAAAGTTAAAAGATGTGCTTTTGTATGTTGTACCTAGCTGTTAGAAAAGTAAAGTGAGTTTGTACCTAGCCGTTAGGATAGTGTGTATATAAACACAAGATGTGTAAATGTTTAGACAATTGAATAAGAAGTAGAAAACAATTCACTCATCTTCTTCATCTTTCTCTCTTTGGTGAAAGTTCTCTCATTCTCTCATCAAACTTAACATGGTATCAGAGCAGTAAGCTCCTATCATTCTTCTTGTTCTTTATTCTTTTACATTGGTGCTTCAAAGAAAAAAAAATATCCCTCATTCTTTGCCCAAATCTAAATGGCAAATGAGGGACCCTCTTTAGGCACCAACAAATCCAGTGAAGCACCTTCTCAAACCACCATCAACACCTCTACTAGAACCAATTCCATGATAATGGAAGTAGATGCTAACACCTCCCTTAAACTCACCACAATTCTACTAAACAACCACAACTACCCCATATGGGTCAAGGCTGCAACAAATGCTTTGTGTGGTAAAGGTAGATACGGGTTTGTCACAGGAAGGGTTAAGAGACCGTTGGATGATGATGGATTTGAAGAATGGTTCCAAGTAGACAAAATGGTTCTAACTTGGATCCTTAACTCAATAGAACCAAGCTTGATTGGTATCTTCTCCAATGCCGAGACGTCGAAAGAGTTGTGGGATTCTATCAAGAGAATCTATGGTCAACAAAAGAATCTCATGAGAGTGTATGAGCTTAAATCTTTCTTGAATAAGCTTAATCAAGGTGAGATGAGCTCAGTTGAACACCTTGGAAAATTCGTAGAGGCATGGGATGAGCTTCACTCCTATAGGCCAGAAACTAACGACATTGCCATTATTCTTGCACGTGCTAATGAGGATAAGGTATTTACTTATCTTGCTAGCTTAAACTCCAAGTTTAATGACATTCGGAATCAAATACTGAGAAGCAATGAAATGCCTCCCTTTGAAGAGGTTTGTTACATGATCAACAAGGAAGAAACAGCCCATCGTGTCCTGGACGTAAATGGCCATGACCACAAGGTGGAGACAAATGCTTTTTTCGGCTCAAGAGAAGCTTAAAACTGAAGCCTTAGTGACCAAGTCAAAGGGAAACAGCAACAACCCAAATCGAGCTAAGTGTGACCATTGTCACAAGAATGGTCACTCTAAAGATCGATGCTGGTATCTTCACCCAGAACTCATGCCTTCACGGTTCAAGAAGGGTAAAGTCTCAAATCAAAGTATCCACGGTGTTCCAAGTGCCCATTCAGCTCCTATCACCGAGACTTCAAGTGTTCACTCCTTTAGCCTCGATGATATTGCCAAGGTGATACGGAACCAACTCCAAATCAATATGGAAGCACTTGGAACCCAACACCATGCTCATAAAGGCAAATGGGAGGACGGTACTCTTCTTAACTCTCACTTTTACTCTCGCAATGATCATGAACCATGGATTATAGACTCAGGTGCTAGTGATCATATGTTTAGAAACATAAATAAAGCATCTAGACTATATCCTTTAAGGAGAATACAAAGTGTCAAAGTTGCTAATGGAAAGCATGTTCCCATTAAGTATTCAGCGGATTTAGATTTATTGTCAAAACATACTAAAGGGTTCTATATTCCTAATTTTGATTCTAATCTATTATCGGTTAGTAAACTCACTAAAGACTTAAATTGTATTGCTATATTTAGTCCTAATAAAGTGATTTTTCAGGATATTATAACCGGGAAGAAGATTGGTGAAGGTTTCGCTGAAAATGGCCTCTACATGCTAAATGACGCAAAACAAGCTTTTAGGGTCACTAAACAAATTAATTCACATGAGCTATGGCATGCACGGCTGGGACATCCTTCTAATCACATTTTGAATAGTCTAGTTCCTGATTTAAAAGATTGTTACATTTCTAAGTGTGAAGCATGTATTTTAGGAAAACAAACTAGACCTCCTTTTGTACTGTCAGAACATGAATGTGATGATGTTTTTGATTTAATTCATTCTGATTTATGGACTGCTCCTGTGACATCTCATGATAACTATAGATACTTCGTTACATTTATTGATCACAAATCTAGATATACGTGGATATACCTTTTAAAATGCAAGTCGGACACATTACCATGCTTTAAACGCTTTATGCTTTTTGTCACTAACCAATTTGGCAGAAAAATTAAAATGATTAGAACTGATAATGGTGGAGAATATGTCAATAATTCCTTTAAGGAATACTTGGTAAGTGAAGGGATTGTACATCAAACTACATGCCCATACACTCCAGAACAAAATGGAGTGGCAGAGAGGAAGAATAGACATATCTTGGAAGTTGGAAGATCAATGATGTTCTACCATAATGTTCCTAAGCATTTCTGGAGCAATGCCATCCTCACAGCTGTTCATTTGATAAATAGAACACCAACAAAGGTTCTAAAAGGCAAGACTCCGAATGAGGTAATGTTTAATCATAAGCCAAATCTTTCATATCTTAAAATTTTTGGATGTATATGTTATGTTCATATTCCTTGTAGCAATAGGGACAAACTTAGCTATAAAAGTCAAAAATGCATATTCCTAGGTTATGCCACAACCCAAAAGGGTTATAGATGCTTTGACCCTAAAACAAATAGGTTGTTTGTATCTAGAAATGTAACATTTTTAGAGCATGAACCCTACTTCGAAAAACATGAACTCAAAACCAATGGTAAGGGGGAGGATGTGGGTAATTCCAACCCAGGTCCTGTTATTGACACTATTCACACAAAGGGACCCATTCTTGAACTTAGGAAGAATATGCATAATCAGCTAGAATTTCAAGAGGAATCATCTCAAAATGAGAATGATCCTTACCCTCTTAGACAAACAAATGATGAGAATGAACCTACTTTTGCCCAAGATGATTCATCCCACAATCAGATTGATCCAGATCATCTTGGAGATGACCAAATTAGTAGCCATGACATACCAAATCAATTTATGGATAGTGATGCTCATGCTACACAGGAACTACCCACACTCAGAAGATCTACTCGGATCAAAAGACCTGCCTCTGAATGGATGAAAACTAGAGTGTTTCATCATGGAAACCATGTAACCAATTACCCTATTCAAAGCTACTATACTCATGATCACATTAAAGATCAGTATAAAGCTTTTCTAAATGCCATCGATGATATTCAAGAGCCTTCCAATTACCAAGAGGCCCAAATTAGCCCAATTTGGAGAAGTGCAATGAATGAAGAGCTTAAGGCTCTAATTCGCAATCAAACCTGGGATATTGTTCCACTGCCTAAAGGGAAGAAGGTCGTTGGCTGCAAATGGGTATACAAGACCAAGCTTAAAAGTGATGGAACTGTTGAAAAATATAAGGCTAGGCTAGTGGCCAAAGGCTTCACTCTCACTATTCACCAAACATTCCAAAGATGGAATAACGGTGATTCTCATTTATGTAGATGACATAATCATTACTGGTAATGACGAAATAGGCATTAGTTGCATTAAATCATATCTTAAATCTGTTTTTGACATTAAAGACTTGGGATACTTACGATATTTTTTAGGAATAGAAATTGCCCACTCTAAAAAGGGACTATTTCTATGCCAAAGAAAATATACACTTGATCTACTTGGTGAAACAGGTAAACTAGGTGCAAGGATAGCTCCAACGCCACTTGAAAATACCTACAAGCAAAAGGATAAAGAAGAAGACAAAGAGAAGCAGCCCAAGCCAATTCAGAATGTCAAGCAATATCAACGAATTGTCGGTAAGTTAATATATTTAACCATTACTAGACCTGACATTAGCTTTGCTGTGAATCAGGTTAGTCAATTCATGCAGCAACCAATGACCAACCACATGAACATGGTAAATCGAATCCTCTGCTACCTAAAAGGCACACCAGGCCAAGGTTTACACATGCAAAAGAATGGTCACCATGAGATCCTAGCATATAGTGATGCAGATTGGGCCGGAAATGTTGAAGACCGAAAGTCAACTACCGGATATTGCACATTTGTTGGAGGAAACATAGTAACCTGGAAGAGTAAGAAACAAAGTGTGGTAGCAAGGTCAAGTGCAGAGGCTGAGTATCGAGCAATGGCAAGTGCAACATGTGAGCTGATTTGGTTGAAGGCTTTAGTTCAAGATTTGGGGTTCAAAACTGAAGCACCAATGAAACTATTTTGCGACAACAAAGCAGCAATCTACATAGCTTCAAATCCAGTATTCCATGAGAGAACAAAGCACATTGAGATGGACTGTCACTTTATTAGGGAGAAAGTTCAGAATCAGACCATCTGCACCCCTTATGTTCCAAGCGAAGATCAACTAGGAGACTTGTTCACAAAGGCTCCTACTAAAAAACATATTGGGATCGCAATAAGCAAGTTGAATTTGAACAACATCTTCAAGCCCAACTTGAGGGGGAGTGTTGAAATAAAGTCGAGTGAGCCAATTGATCAATCTCCAGATTCATACCAGCATCGTGATTGTGTTGCATTGGAGATGAAAAGATTGAGGGTGAAGATGAAAAGCCCAAATAACTCTTTGGCTAATCTATGAGTACCCACATCAAGCCCAAAGCCCATGTCATACTAAACCACTAAAGGACAAAATAACAGCTAGTTTTTTAAAAGTTAAAAGATGTGCTTTTGTATGTTGTACCTAGCTGTTAGAAAAGTAAAGTGAGTTTGTACCTAGCCGTTAGGATAGTGTGTATATAAACACAAGATGTGTAAATGTTTAGACAATTTTGAATAAGAAGTAGAAAACAATTCACTCATCTTCTTCATCTTTCTCTCTTTGGTGAAAGTTCTCTCATTGTCTCATCAAACTCAACACCAAATGCGCCCGAAGGCTCTGCTTCACCAGCGGGGATGTTCTGGTCACACCAAGAATTTCATCTTGCGTATTGCCGAACGTGTCTGACGAGGCTGCCACTCCTGCAGTGATGTTCCGATCGCCCTCCAAAGTTAGTCAAATGCACTGCCGAAGGTGCCTTATGCCTCTGCTGTGCGTAGGGGGATGTTCTGGTCAGTTCTGGAACTTCATCCCGTGCACTACCCAATGAGTCCGAAGTGACTGCCGTGCCCTTAGGGATGTTCTAGTCGCTCCTGGAAGTTCATACCGTGCACTGCTGAACATGTACAAAGCTGCTGTCATGCCAGTAGGGATGTTCCAGTCATTCTGGAAGTTCATCCCGCGCACTGCCGAATGCACCCGAAGACTCTGCCGCACCCGTGGGGATGTTCTGGTCACTCTAGAAGTTCGTCCCACGCACTGCCAAATGCGCCTAAAGACTCTGCCGTGCCAGCAGGGATTTTCTAGTCGCTCCCGGAACTTCATTCCGCACACTACTGAATGCGCCCGACACCGCTGCCACACCCACTGGGATGCTCTGGTCACTTCTAGAAGTTTGTCTCATGCACAGTCAAATGCACCTGACACCTCTACTGTGCCCACGGAGGTGTTCCGATCACTCTTAGAAGTTTGTCCTGTGGACTGTCAACTCGTCTGATGCTTCTGCCAAGCCTTTGGTGTTTTTCTGGTCATTCCCAGAAGTTTGTCCCGTAGACTGGCAAACTGTTGAGGACCTTAGGAGGCAAAGAGAGCGTGAGTGAATGCATGAGAGGCAACAACAGGCAAGAAAGTGTGCGCAAGAAGCATGCACGCGGCATGCACTGAAGCACAGCCAGGTTCTGACTATGTCGTAATTGACCACAGACATCCAAGCCAAGAAGGACACCAGCATTGGCATGATACGCATGGTGTAATCTGAGCAGGAAAAGGGCATGAACAGCATGAAAACTTCAGCAGCAGCAGGATGTCATGGCAGGTTTGGCTTCAACAAGATGATCTCGTCAAACAGAAGTCTTGGAATGGAAGGACACGCCATATGGAAGCCCTAAACCTAGAAGGAAACAGCAATATGAAGGTCAGCAGCTGTAGGAAAGGAGATAAGATAAAGACAGAAAGGTTTAGTCAAAGTAGGAATTCTAGTCTAAGTAGAAATTCAAGAAAGACGAAGAATCCTAGTAGGATTAGGAAACATAGGGAAAAGGTCTATCTTGATAATGTTTTAGTTGTCTTAGAAAACCTTATTGACTTAGGAAAACAAATCCTAAGTGGATAAGGAACCTAAGTACTAGTTGAGTTAGGATAATGCCTTCCAATACTATAAATACAGCCCATTATTTGTGAGCAAAAAGGATATGCTCTAAATTTTGTATATTTTCATTCATTAATCAAGAATCAAGGTTAGCATTCTTGCGTTTATTCTTGTTTATATTTCAGTTATCTTTTAAGAGTTGTCTTAAGATAACTTGGGCTTAAGACAAGATGAAGAGTTGTCTTCCTTGCTTAAGAGCTTAGGTTAAAGTTAAGAGTTGTCTTATTCAATCAAGGCAAGTTGTGATAGGTTTAAGAGTTATCTTGCCTATCCAACATATCTTTTATTCATTAGTTAATCCTGAAGGACAGCTTAGGGGACATAAATCTAAGAAAAGAACTCAAGAATCAAACGGGACAACAAGTTTGGAGAGGTTTTGAAGTTGTGCTAACCCCTAAGGTGCAAAAAAGTTGGGACAAGAAATCGGGACCCCAACAAATTGGTGCTCTCATTGAGAGGTCAGCACAGACACCATTCAATTGAAAGGCATCATGGTTACCATGTCATCTAGGCAGCATTCACCCGCACCACAAGAACAGACCAGGGGAAGACTTCTCAGTCAACAACTGCAGAAGAATCCTTGCCTTGGAGAGGAACCAGCATGTGATCAATGACCAGGTAGGTGATATCAAATACCAACTATCATCTATCATTCATTCTCTTGAACAATTAAAAAGAGATACACCCCAAGCGGCCAGAAAACAAGCCAACTACCAGGGCAGAAACTGACCTACCACAAATGTCTAGGAGGCTTCAATCAGAAATCACGCAGCAGCAAGTTTATGAGGACGAATCTGACCAGGAGCAACTTCCCTCTCAAGAAAGGGGGAAAAAGGCGCATGAGTTTGGGAAGCAGGAGGGAGACTTCACCAAACAAACACCTGCCCCTAGATTGCTACAATGATTATAGCGATGATGAGGAAGTGCTGGACAGAAGGCCCGCATCATGGCAACCAAGAAGGGTGTGGAATCACCCGTGAGGCAGAACCATGGCACACCACAAGGAGGGAGGATTGGCACTACGACAGCCCAAGCCATTACACATGGCCTAAGGTAAAAATCGAGTTTCCTACCTTTGAGAAGGGAGATCCAACCGAATGGATCTCCAAGGCTGAATTTTACTTTGAGAAACAAGGTGTTGAGAGAGGTGAAAGGGTTGATTTTGCATCCTATCACCTATGTAGGAGAGCCAACCAATGGTGGCGTTGGCTTAAGGCCACCTATGGCTGAGAAGGTAGAAGGATAGGCTGGACAAGGTTCACGCAAGAGTTAGTGAACAGATTTGGCCCATCTAGCATGACAAACTATGAGGGACAGCTTGCCAAGATTAGGCAAGAGGGATCTCTAGAAAGTTACCTTTTATAATTCGAGAGCTTGGCCGAATTGGTAGGACATTGGCCTGATAGTGCACTAATTGGCACTTTTCTAGATGGCCTTGTACCTTGGCTAAGCTGAGAAGTGAAGATGAGGGATCCAAACTTTCTCACTGAGTGCATTCAGTTGGCAAGACTCATCAATGATGGGAGAAGCATCACCCGCAGCACAACCAAGGTCATCAAACCCTAGGACAAATTAGGTAAGGCATCCTCATCAAGTAAGACAGCGCCCTCAAAAACAAAGGACCCTCTCAAACTATCCACCAAAGAAATCAACAGGAGAATCGAAAGAGGCCTATGTTTTAGGTGCAATGATAAGTGGCAAGTTGGCCACAAGTGCAAAAAAGGGCTGTTCAACATCATTGAAGTGGTAAGTGATGAAGAACACGAGGAAAGCAGCGAAGAAGAACAAGAAAGCCGCATGGACAGTGAGGAGGAAGCAGAGGCAGAACACTCACTGGATCATGCAGAAGAAGGCAAAATCAACTTGCATGCAGTAGGGGCAACCACCAAGCCTACTGCCATGAGGTTGTTCGCAACCATTAACAGGAAGAACATTTTGGTGTTGATAGATAGTGGAGCTACCCATAACTTCATCAACACAAAATTAGTCAAAACACTTCAGCTACATCCAAAAAGGATTGCATCCCTTTGAGGTAAGAGTGGAAAGCAGACAGAAGCTCAAGTGTGCACAAGTTATCAAGGCAGCAGCAATGCAGATTCAAGGAGTCAAAATAGAGGTGGAACTGCATATGTTAGCCTTGGCAGGCCTTGATGTAGTTTTAGGCAATGCTTGGCCTAAAACCATAGGGAAGATAATGTTCAACTATAAATCCATGGCCATGCACTTCCAATGGAAGGGAAGGGACTGCACGTGGAAGGCATCCGCCACCAATGCAGCGCATCATTGTAAGGTATGTACCCTTGAACGACTATACAGAAAAAAGGCACAATGTTTTGTGGTTCTCTTAGCCATAAAGGAGGAATACAGCCGAACATCATGAAGGGCAGAACATGCACAAAGACATAGCATCAGCAGTAAGGAACCTACTGGAGCAGTTCGGAGATGTCTTAGGAGAGCCACAAGGGCTACCACCCTCAAGACATTACGACCATGCCATCCCATTAATCGATGAGACCAAGGCGATTAATGTAGCACCTTACTAGTATGCACACTTCCAAAAGAATGAGATTGAAAGACAAATGGAAGAGATTCTACAGCAAGGTATTATCCAACCTAGCACCTCCCCTTTTTCTTCTCCCATTCTACTTGTTAGAAAAAAAAGATGGAACTTAGAGGTTTTGCACCAATTACCGGGCACTCAACCAAGCAACTTTCAAGGATCGTTTCTTGATCCCAGCAATCGATGATATGCTGGACGAGTTACATAGAGCAAAGTTGTTTACCAAGCTGGATCTCAATCATCAAATACGCATGAAAGGAGAGGATGTGTAGAAGACAACATTTCGGACTCATAGTGGACACTGTTGAAAATGAAGGGATTGAGGGTGAAGATAAAAGGCCCAAATAACTCTTTGATTGGCCTATGTACACCCATATCAAGCCCAAAGCCCATATCAAGCTAACCGCTAAAGGACGAAATAACGGCTAGTAAGCTAATCACTAATGGACGAAATAACGGCTAGTTCTTGAAATTGAAAGCTATGCTGTTATGTGTTGTACCTAGCTGTTAGAAAAGTAAAATCAACTTGTACCTAGCCGTTAGGATGTTGTATATATATACCCAAGATGTGTAAAGTGAAAAACAAGCTTCTTTATTCTTTCATCAATACTTTCTTTCACACTTCTTTGTTTCTTCAATATTTTTCACATGGTATCAGAGCAGGTTTCATCTCTAATCTAGCTTTTTACCTTTTGTTGCTTTGTTGGTTCTTGGTGTATCAAGACATTCCCCTTCATAGCCAAATTAAAGAATGGAAAGGGAGGGCTCGTCATACAACACCAAGAGCAGAAGTTCCTTCAAGGGAGTTGATAATGATGGTAACACCACCTTGAAACTTACCACATTTCCCTTGAATGGAAAAAATTACTCAATTTGGATCAATCCCGCTGAAAGAGCATTATGTGGAAAACGAGCATTGGGTTTCGTGAATGGAAGAATCACAAAGCCCACAGACACATCAAGTGAAGAATATGAAGATTGGTGTTATAATGACAACTTGGTGTACACATGGATTTTAAATTCCATGGAACCATCCTTGGTAGGTGCATTCTCAAAGGCTGAAACTTCTAAAGCACTTTGGGAGTCTATCAAGAGACAATTTGGTCATCAAGGAAACTTGATGAGAATATACGAGTTGAAGCAGTTCATCAACAATATCAGCCTTAGTGGAGGTGATCCGATAGAATATAACACCAAAATTAAGGAGGCATGGGATGAACTTCAATCATTAAGGCCGAATACTACCAACATTGAAGAGGTGGAAAAAAGGGCCAATGAAGATCTTGTGATATCGTATTTGATGGGTTTGGGTTCGGACTACGAAGATCTTCGGAATCACATTCTTAGAATTGAACCTTTGCCTTATTATGACGATGTTGCAAACAAGGTTAATAAAGAGTACTTGCAAAGAAAGATTTTGAATGGGAATTCAAGCAAGGCTGAGAGAGGTAGTTTGGTGGACAGCAAGGAAGAAGGCAGGATGGTCCAAGGAGCAAAAGTTAAGGCTAAGTGTGATAAATGTGGACGGATGCACAACCTTAAAGACAAATGCTGGAAGTGTGGGCACTGCAAGATGCTTGGTCATACTAAAGAAAAATGTTGGGTTCTTAATCCACATTTGAGGCCAGTTAACTTCAAGGAAAAGGCGCCACCACAAGGTGCTCAAAATGCAATCGAAAAAGGGAACTCAAAACTCCTTGAGGATTTGGCCAAACTACTTCGGAACCATCTTCCAAGCTCCTCTCAAGGTATGATTTCCAACTCACATTTTAAGTTTGACCCTTGGGTTATTGATTCAGGTGCTACTAATCATATGTTTAGAAATAAAAACATGGCATCTAGAATAGAAACCCTAGGAAACATTAGAAATGTGACAATAGCCAATGGTAGTGAAATACCCATTAAGGGATTAGGAGATATTAAAGTTTTATCCAAGAGAACAAGTGGCCTTTATATGCCAAATTTTTCATCAAATTTGCTGTCCGTTAGTAGAATAACAAAAGACTTAAATTGTCGTGTTACCTTTGAACCCAATAAGGTGATATTTCAGGACATGTCAACCGGGAAGAAGATTGGTGAGGGAACCTTACATGACGGCCTATATTTTTTGGATAGTACCAATCAAGCCCTTAGAGTTGAGGAAGACAGTGGACTTCAGAAACTTTGGCATGCAAGACTAGGCCATCCTCCTAGTAACATTCTGTGTAAAATGATTCCGAAAATGAAGTTTAGTGATTTTAAACAATGTAGGGCTTGTAATCTTGGAAAACAGACTAAACTTCCTTTTGTACATTCGGAAACTTGTTATAATGAAATATTTGATCTTGTTCACTCTGATCTATGGACTTCTCCTTTAGAATCTCACAATGGCTTTAGATATTTTGTCACATTCATTGATCACAAGTCGAGATACACTTGGATATACTTGATTAAAAACAAATCAGAGACCTTATCATGTTTTAAAGAGTATGTTTCCTTAATTGAAAATCAACTTGGTAAAAGGATTAAGATTCTTAGGAGCGACAATGGGGGAGAATATACTAGTCACGCCTTTGAGAATTACTTGAGCACTTTAGGGATAGTTCATCAAACGACTTGCCCCTACACACCTGAACAAAATGGTGTGGCCGAGCGGAAAAATCGGCACATTTTAGATGTAGGAAGGTCACTAATGTTTCATCACAATGTCCCTAAAAGATATTGGAATGAAGCCATTCTCACTGCCATACATTTGATAAATCGTATGCCTTCGAAGTTGTTGAATGGAAAATCTCCTTTTGAATTGTTGCATAATAGGCAACCAAACTTATCTTATCTAAAGGTATTTGGCTGTACTTGTTATGTTCACATCCCTAATCATGCTAGAGATAAATTGAGTCATAGGAGTGTAAAGTGCATATTTTTAGGGTATTGCATTGATAAAAAGGGTTATAAATGTTTAGATCCTTCTACGAATGAGAAATTCTTGTCAAGAAATGTTACTTTTCTGGAAAGTGATCCTTACTTTGATAAAGTGAGAAATGAAGGAGAAATGAAAGGGGATCCTCTTCCCCTATCTATTGTAGGTAATCGGTTGAGTTTGTTAAGGAATAACGATCAAATCAATAATGGAGTTAGTTTGAATGAAAGCGAAAAAGAGGATTTTATCTATGAAGATTCAACACAACAGAATGGTGATATTCATGAACCATTGGAATCAAATGAAGAACAAAACATAGTTAGCGAAAGTCAAAGTGAGGAAACACCTTGTGATGAGAACCCTAATGATCAATTAGTTTTAGAGCATGAAATCCCATTTAGTTCCTCACCGGTGGGTCAAAATGAGAGAGAGTCCGATTCTTCATCACATGATCAAAATTTTCCTCTTAGAAGATCTCAAAGAATTAGGAAGCCTCCATCCGAATGGCAGAAAAATAGGGTATTCTTTTATGGGAACAAAGTCACAGCACATCCTATACAAAATTATTATACCTTAGATAATGTTAAAGAGAGTTATAGAGTGTTTTTAAGCAAATTGGATAGTTTGAAAGAGCCATCTTGCTACAACGAGGCCAAGGACATTCCTATTTGGAGAAATGCCATGGATGAGGAGTTGGAAGCTTTAGTTAAGAATAAGACATGGGAAATTGTTACTCTTCCCCAAGGTAAGAAAACAGTTGGGTGTAAATGGGTGTACAAAACCAAGCTGAAGAGTGATGGTTCCATTGAGAAACATAAAGCTAGATTGGTTGCTAAAGGATTCACTCAAACCTATGGTTTAGATTACACGGAGACATTTGCCCCAGTAGCCAAAATGAACACCATTAGAGTTATTTTGTCCTTAGCCACTAATTATGAATGGGAAATGTATCAAATGGATGTTCGAAATGCTTTTCTCCAGGGGGAATTAGAAGAAGAGGTTTACATGGATATCCCACAAGGATACAACATTAAAGTACCAAAACCGCATGTATGTAAGCTTAGAAAAGCCATCTATGGCTTAAAACAATCTCCTAGGGCCTGGTACTCTAAGTTGTTAGGTGCTTTAACTTCTCAACACTTTAAGGTTAGTAGTGCTGATCACTCTTTATTCATAAAACACTCCAATAATGGTATTACTGTTGTGATAATATATGTGGACGATATCATTATAACAGGGAGTGATACTTTGGGAATAAACAGCACTAAAAGTTATTTAAAGTCTACTTTTGATATTAAAGACCTTGGACACTTACGGTATTTTCTAGGTATAGAGATAGCCCATTCTAATAAAGGGCTATTTCTATCCCAAAGAAAATACACACTTGATCTTTTGAAAGAGACAGGTAAGCTTGGAGGGAAGATAGCATCAACTCCAATTGAAGTACAAGCCAAAAAGAAGGAGGGCAAACCAATTGAAGACATCAAGCAATATCAAAGAATTGTGGGTAAGTTAATCTACTTAACTATTACAAGACCTGACATTTCTTTTGCTGTGAATCAGGTAAGCCAATTCATGACTTGTCCAATGACCAATCACATGGAAATGGTGGACCGAATACTCAAATATCTCAAAGGAACTCTAGGACAAGGATTACTAATGAAGAAACATGGACATCACCAAATTTTTGCCTACACGGATGCTGATTGGGCAGGAAGCATTGAAGATCGCAAGTCTACAACTGGATATTGTACTTTTGTTGGTGGGAATTTAGTGACTTGGAAGAGCAAAAAGCAAACCGTGGTGGCCAAATCAAGTGCCGAAGCTGAATATAGAGCAATGGCTTCAACCACCAGTGAATTGATATGGTTGAAGGCATTGGTTGAAGATTTGGGTTTTAATGTCGAGGCACCTATGAAGCTACATTGTGATAACAAATCGGCGATACATATTGCAAACAATCCGGTGTTTCATGAGAGGACCAAGCATATAGAGGTAGATTGTCACTTTATAAGAGAAAA
>BNST01000342.1:50000-65921 GCA_019650275.1 Xylocarpus granatum | reverse complement strand
TGCTCACGAGCATGGTAACAGCATTGGAGGCATTTGGCAGTATGCAAGACGAACTTCCAAGAGAGACATGAACATCCCCGCTGGTGCAGTAGAGGCATCATGTGCATTTGGCAGTGCACAGGATGAACTTTTGGGAGTGACCTGAACATCCCCACGGGTGCGGCAGAGGCATCAGGCGCCTTCAGCAGTATGTGGGACGAACTTCTGGGAGCAGCCAGAACATCCCCATGGGCATGGTAGATGCTTCAAACATGTTTGGCAATGCTCGGACTAACTTCCAGGATTGACCGGAACATCACTGTGGGCGTGGCAGCAGCGATGAACATGAACTTCTAGGCGCATTCAACAATCCATGGTACGAACTTCTGGGAGCAACCGGAATATCCCCATGGTTACAACAGTGGCATTGGGCATGTTGGGCCATGTGTAGGACGAACTTTTAGAAGCGATCGAAAAATGTCCACCGGCTTGCAAGATGTGTTGAATTAGTTCGGCAGTGCTCGGGAGATACTTCCAAAACCGACCCGAACATCCACACGGGTGCATCAGCAACATCGAACACATTCAGCAATGTGCAGGACAAACTACCGAAAGTGGCTGAAACATCCCTACAGGTGGAGTAGAGGCTTCAGGTATGTTCGGCAGTGTATGGAACAAACTTCTGGAAGCGACCAAAACATCCCCACAGGCGCGGCAGCAGCATTGTGCTCGATTCGGCAGTGCATAGGAATAATTTCGGGAGCGACCCAAACATCTCAGTGGGCACAGCAGCAGCGTCGGACATGAACTTTTGGGAGCAACTGGAAAATCCCCACAGGCATGACAAAGGTGAAAAGCACGTTCAGCAGTGCAACGGACGAACTTTCGGGAGCAATCGAAAACATCCCCGTGGGCAGGACAATGGTGCCAGGTGCGTTCAACGGTGCAGGGGAGGAACATCTGGGCATGACCGAAACATCCCCATGGGTGCGGCACAGGGTTCAGGCCTGTTGGGCAAAGTGCAGTACAACTTGCGAAAGCGACTGGAAAATCTCCGCGGGCTCGGCAGAGGTGTTGGGTGCATTTGGCAGAGCTTGAAACCATCTTTCAAGAGCAACCAGAACATCCCCATGGGCGTGTCAATGGCATTGGACACATTCAGCAGTGCACAGCACAGTGCACAGTATGAACTGTCGGGAGGAACCAGAACATCCCTGTGAGTGCAGCAGAGGGTTCAAGCACGTTCAGCAGTAAGTAAGAAGAACTTCTGGGGAGTGACCAGAACATCCCCACAAGCATGGCAGAGGCATCAGGCACGTTCGGCGGTACGAAGCACTTTCAGGAACGACCTGAACACTCCCGCAAGCATGGCAGAGGGTGAACTTCTAGGATGAACATTCCAATAAGTAGGATGAACTTTTGGGAGTGACCAGAACATCCCCACAAGCATGGCAGAGGCATCGGCATGTTTGTCGGTGCGAAGCACTTCCGGGAACGACCTGAACATTCCCGCGGGTGCAGTGGCATCAAATACGTTTGGCAGTGCGTGGGACAAACTTGCAAGAGTGACCAAAGCATACCAACGGGCATGGCAGAGGCTTCAGGTGGGTTGGCCAGTGTGCGGTATGAACTTCTGGGAGCTTCCAGAATATCCCTGCGGGTATGGCAGATGCGTAGAGCATATTTGGCAGTGCACAGGAAAAATATCCGGCAGTGACTGGAACATTCCCGTGGGTGCAGCAGAGGCGTTGGGTGCATTCGGTAGAGTCCAATGCCACTGTCATGTTTGCAGGGATATTCTGTTCGCTTTCGAAAGTTTGTCCCGAGCACTGCCAAACACATCAGACGCCTATTCCAAGCCCACAGGGATTTTCTAGTTGCTCTCGGAAGTTCATCCCGTGCACTGTCGAATATGCCCAACACCACTGCCACAGCCGCAGGGATGCTCCAGTCACTTCCGGAAGTTTGTCCCGTACACTGTCCAATCCACCCGAAGCCTCAGACACGCCCACGGGGATATTCTGGTGGCCCCCAGTAATTCATCCCGTGCACTGCCCAACACGTTCGAAGCCTCGGAAGTGCCTGTGGGGATGTTCCGGTCACTCCCGGAAGTTCGTCCCCAGCACTGCTGAATGTGTCCATCGCCTCTGCTCCCACCTGCAGGGATGTTTTGGTTGCACTTGAAAGTTCATCCCGGGCACTGTCGAACCCGTCTGACATCTCTGCCGAGCATGCAGGAATTTTATGGTCGCTCTGTGAAGTTCATCCTAAGCACTCCAGAATGTGCCTGATGCCTCTGCTGCACCTACAGGGATGTTCCAGTCGGTTTTGCAAGTTCATCCGGCGTACTGCCGAACATGTAGACGCTGCTGCTCTGCCCAAGGGGATGTTCTGGTCACTCCTAGAAGTTCATCCTGCGCGCTGCCGAATGCGGCAGATGCCGCTGCAATGCCCGCAGGGATGTTCCAGTCACTCCTGAAAGTTTGTCCTGTGCCCTACCAAACGTGCCCGAAGCTTTCGTCGTGCCCACGGGAGAGTTCCGATCACTCCCAGAAGTTCATCCTGAGCATTGCCAAATGCGTCCGATGCCTCTGGCAAGCATGCGGGAAATTTCCGATTGTTCCTGGAAGTTTATCCCACGCACTGCTGAATGTGACGAACGTTGCTGCCGCACCTGTAGGGATGTTCTGGTCATCCCCAGAAGTTTATCCCGAGCACCGCCGAATGCCTTCGATGCCTCTGCCGAGCCCACAAAGACTTTCCTCGTTGCTCCTAGAACTTTGCTCTGCACAGTGTCCAACACGCCCTGAAGCCTCTGCTGTGCCCACGTGGGAAGTTTCGGTCTCTCCTGGAAGTTCATTCCATACACTGCCAAATGTGCCGAAGCCTCTGCCGCACCCGGTGAGGGATGTTCCTGTCACTCTTGGAAAATTGTCCCATGCACTACCGAATGCGCCCGATGCAGCTATCACACCTATGGGGATGTTCTGGTTGCTCCCTTTATTTCATCCCACTTACTGCTGAACACACTCGACATCTCTACCATGCCTGCAGAGATGTTCCAATTCCCTCCCTAGAAGTTCATCCCGCACAATGGCCAATGCACCAGAATCCTCAGTCATCCTTGTAGGGATGTTCTTGTCACTTTCAGAAGTTTGCCCCGCGCATTGATGAAAGTGTCTGACACCGCTGCCTCACCTGGGGGGATGTTCCGGTTGCTCTAGGAAGTTTGTCCCGAGCACTGCCAAATGTATCCTATGCCTCTGCTGAGGCTGCAGGGGATTTTTCAATCACTCCCATATGCGCCGAACACCAGAAGTTCATCCCACATACTGTCGAACACGCCCAAAGCCTCTGTCGTGCCCTTCATGGTGTTTCAGTTGCTCCTGAAAGTTTGTCTGATGCACCGCCAAACAAGTTGGACGCCTCTGCCACGTCCCGCAGGGAATGTTCTGGCCCCTCCAGGAAGTTCGTCCCATGCAATGGCCAAGAAGCGCCAGCTGTGCCCGTGGGGATGTTCCCGTTGCTCCTAGAAGTTCATCCCGCGCATTACCAAATGAATCCGACACTGCTATTTCACCTGCAAAGATGTTCCGGTCGCTCCTGGAAGTATGTCCTGACCACTGCCAAATGTGTTCAATGCCTCTACCAAGCCTGCAAGGATTTTCCAGCCTCTCCAGGAACTTCATCCCGTGCACTGCAGAATGCACCCAATGTCGCTGCCGTGCCAGCTGGGATTTCTGCTCGCCCCCAAAAGTTCGTCCCGTGCACTGCCATGCCTGTGGGCATGTTCCCACAGCTCCAAAAAGTTCACCCCGTGCACTTCCGAATGCCTCCGAAACCTCCGCTGCGCCCACATAGATATTCAGTTTGCTCTCGGAAGTTCGTTCCACACAATGCCAAACTCACCCGAAGCCTCTGTTGGGCCTGTTGGGATGTTCCCATTGCTCCAGGAAGTCATCCCGTGCACTGCCTAATGTGTCCAATGTCAGTTGCACGCTCGCAAGGATGTTTCGGTCACTCACGAAGTTCTCCCAGCGCACTGCCAAACATGCCTGATGCCTCTGCCGAGCCCGCGGGGATGCTCTGGTCATTCCCAAAAGTTCATACTACACACTGCCCAATGCGTTCGAAGCCTCTGCTCAACAATGCGGAGGTTTTGATTGATCCTGGAAGTTCGCACCTCGCACTGCCAAAAGCACCCAATGCCTCGGCTGCGCCTGCAGGGATGTTTCGGTCGCTCCTTGAAAAAAGTCTCGAGAATTGCTGAACGTGTCCAACGCCTCTGCCAACCCTATAGAGATTTTCTGGTTGCTCCAAAAATTTTGACCCCTAGACTGCCGAAACTGTTGAGGACCTTAGGAAGCAAAGGGATCGTGAAAAGAATGCGCGCAAGTCACCAAGCAGCATGAGAGGCAAAAACAGGCCAGAATGTGTGCGCAACAAGCCTGCACGCAGATAGCAGTGAAGCACGGCCAGGTTCTGACTCAGACCTAAGTGATTGCAGAAATCCAAGCCAAGAAGAAAACTAATATTGGCAGGGCACGCATGAAGCAATCCGAGCAGGAGAAGGAGGGTGACGATGTGAAGAACTTTAGCAGCAGCAGGACGTCTTGTGAGGTTACTTCAGCAAGAGGACCACGCCAAAGAGAAGTCTTAGAGAGGAAGGACACACTGCAGCAGAAGTTCTAATCCAAGAAGAAGTCAGTAGCTGCAGGAGAGAAGATAAGATAAGGACAGAAGGACTTAGTCCAAGTAGGAATTCTAGTCTTAGTAAGAATTGAAGAAAGACCAAGAATCCTTGTAGGATTAGGAAACAGTGGGATAAGATTTATCTTGATAATATTTTAGATGACTTAGAAAAGCTTGTTGACTTAGGAAAACATAACCTAAGTAGATAAGGAACCTAAATACTAGTTGAATTAGGATAAGGCTGTCTTAGAACTATAAATACAACCCATTATTTGTGAGGACAACATACGCTCCGACTTTTGTTTATTTCTCATTCATTAATCAAGAATCCAGGGTTAGCATTCTTGCTTACATTCTTGTTTATATTTTCAATTATCTTTTTAGAGTTGTCTTGAGATAACTTGGGCTTAAGACAAGGTGAAGAGTTATCTTCCTTGCTTAAGAGCTTAGGTTGAAGTAAGAGTTGTCTTCTCCAACCAAGGCAAGTTGTGATAGGTTTAAGGGTTGTCTTGCCTATCCAACATATCCTTTATATATATTAGTTAACCTGAAGGACAGCTTAGGGGATGTAAATATAAGAAAAGAACTCAAGAATCAAACGGAACAGTAAGTTAGCCAGGTTTTTAGTAGACGTGCTGACCCATAAGGTGTAGAAAAGTTGGGAAAAAGAAATCGAGAACCCAACATGAATGCACGTAATGCCGCTGTGTTGCCCGTGGCATTGTTCTAGTCACTCCCAGAAGTTCATACTGAAGGTGGCCACGCTGATGTTCGGGTTGCTCCCCGTAATTTACCCTGCACACTGCCGAACATGCCCGATGCCTCTACCACACCTACAGGGATGTTCTGGTCACTCCCAGAAGTTTGTCTGGCATGCTGCTTCAACACATGTGGGGACGTTTCGGCCACTCTTGGAAGTTTTCCCTGTACACTACCTAACGTGCTTGATGCTTCTGCAATGCCTGCGGGGATGTTCCGGTCACTCATGCGAGTTTGTCCCGTGCATTGCCACCCCTGCGAGAATGTTCTGGTCGCTCCTGGAAGTTTATCCTGCACTGCTGTTGAATGTGTCCGATGCAGCTTCTGCGCCATGGGGATGTTTTGGTTGCTCCCAGAAGTTCATCCCATGCACTGCCTAACGCACCCAACGCTCCTGGCGTGCCTGCTGGGATGCTCCGGTGACTCACAGGAGTTTGTCTCGTGCACTGCCGAATGCGCCCGATGCATCTTCTACACCCGCATAGATGTTCCGGTCGCTCCGAGAAGTTCGTCACATAAACTGCCAAACTTGCCCGATGCCTCTGCCATGCCAGTAGGGGATGTTTAGATTGCTCCTGAACGCATCTAATGCCTCTACCGAGCTTGCGGGGATTTTCTGGTCGCTACCAGAAGCTCGTCCCGTGCACTGCCAAGTGCACCCAATGTTGCAACTGCACCCACAGGGATGTTCGAGATGCTCTGGGAAGTTCGTCCCGTTCACTGTTGAACGTGCCTGAAGCTTCTTCCACACCCATGGGGATGTTCTAGTCACTCCTGGTAATTCATCTCGAGCACCGCTGAATGCATTCAATGTCTCTGCCTAGCCTGCAGGGATGTTGCAATTCCTCCTGAAAGTTCATCCCGTGCACTGCCGAACGTGTCCAACACCGCGGTTGCGCCCGCAAGGATGTTCGGGTCGCTCTTGGAAGTTCTTTCTACGTACTACTGAACGTGCCCAAAGCCTCTACCATGCCCGTGGGGATGTTCCGGTCGCTCCTAGAAGTTCATCCTATACACTGCCCAAAGTGCCGACAACACTGCAGCATCAGCAGGGATGTTCCGATCGATCTCAGAAGTTTGTCTCGAGCACTGTCGAACGTTTCCCACACCGCTGTTGGGCTTGTGGGGATACTCTGTCCCTTCCAGTAGTTCATCCTGAGCACTATAGAACACGCGCCATGCCCCTGCTATGCCCAGGGGAATGTTTTGGTTTCTCCCGGAAGTTCCTCTTACAGACTACCGAGCACACCCGATGCCGCTGCTGCGCCTGTGGGAATGTTTGGGTCGCTCCCCGGAAGTTCCTCCAGCGCACTGCCGAGCATGCCCGATGCCTCTGCCGTGCCCTGCATGGATGTTCCGGTCACTCCCAGAAGTTTGCCCTGAGCATTGCTGAATACATCTGATGCCTCTGCCGAGCTTACAAGGATATTTTCGATAGCTCCCAGAAAGTTTGTCCTGTGCACAGCCAAACTCGCCCGAAGCCTTTTCTGTGCCCTGTGGGGATGTTCTAGGCACTCCTAAATGTGCATGAAGCCACTGCTGTGCCTGCAAGAAAGTTCTGGTCGCTCCTGGAATTTTGTCCCATGCACTGCCAAACACGTCCGACATCTATGCCTTGCTAGCGGGGATGTTCCGGTCAGTCCTAGAAGTTCACCCTGTACACTGCCCAATGTGCTCAAAGTCTCTGCTGCGCCTATGGATATATTCTAGTTGCTCCTAGAAGTTTGTTTTGCACAATGCTGAGTGCGGCTGAAGCCGCTGTTGCGCCTGCAGGGATGTTGTGGTCACTCCCACAAGTTCATCGGGTGAACTGCTGAACATGGCCAATGCCTCTACCCTGCCTGCAGGGATTTTTTGGTTGCTTCCAGAAGTTCGTCATGTGCACTGCCCAAAGTGCTCTAAGCCTCTGCCACGGCCATGAAAATTTTTTGGTCGCTCATAGAAGTTTGTCTTGTGCACTATCGAACGTGTCCGATGCCACTGCCGCGGCTGCAGGAAAATTCTAGTCACTCTCGAAAGTTCAAACCGCGTGCTTCTGAGCGTGACTGACAGCTGCTGTACCTACAGGGATGTTCGGGTCAATCCCGGTAGTTCATCCTGCGCACTGCCGAGCGAACCTCATACAGCTGCCGCGCCTGCAGGGATGTTCTGGTCACGCCCGTAAGTTTGTCCCGTTCACTGCCGAATGCGTCTGACACCTCTGCTACACCTGTGGGGATGTTCCGGTTGCTCCTGGAAGTTCATCTCGCAGACAGCCCAACGTGCCGGAAACCTCTATTGCACCCGCAGGGATGTTCCAGTTACTCCCAAAAGTTCATCACACGCACTGAGGTACCAGAACATCCCCCCTGGGCATGGCAGAGGCTTCCAGTACATTAGGCAGTGCACGGGTACAAACTTCCAAGAGTGACCAGAACATCCCCGCAAATGCAGCAGCGGTGTTGGGTACGTTCGGCAATGCGTGGGATGAACTTCTGGGTGCGACCAGAAAATCTGCACGGCCTCGGCAAAGGCATTGGATATGTTTGGCAGTGCCCTGCGACAAACTTCTTGGAGCAACTAGTGGAGGAATTGGGCACCCAGACCCTGTTGCACCATGAGGCACTGTCTACGAGTCAGGTTGTTTGGGAATGCAGCCCAAAGCAGGCGGTAAATTCCATCCAAGGCTAACTACGGGTGAGAGGCCGATAGCAAAGAAGTACCATGAGGGAAAGATGAAAAGGACTTTGAAAATAGAGTCAAAGAGTGCTTGAAATTGTCGGGAGGGAAGCGGATGGGGGCTAGTGATGCTCCTCGGCAGGATGCAGAGTCGCAAGATTTGGTCTGCCCATCGGCTCGGGGAGTGGACCGATGCAGATTGGGGCAATGGCCCAAGCCTAGGGCCTTTGATAGTCTCGTGGAGACGTTGTTGTTACGATCATGGCTGGCAGCGCATGCCTCACGGTGTGACATGTGCACCCACGTGCTCCCGACATCGGCCATCAAGCTACCCAATTGGTCTATCTTAAAACACGAACCAAGGAGTCTGACATGCGGGCGAGTCAATGGGCCAGCAAACCCATGAGGCGTAAGGAAGCTGAGTGGTGGGATTCCTTGCAGGTGCACTGCCAACCGACCTTGATCTTCTGAGAAGGGTTCGAGTGCGAGCTTGCCTGTCGGGACCCAAAAGATGGTGAACTATGCCTGAGCGGGGTAAAGCCAGAGGAAACTGTGGCGGAGGCCTGCAGTGATACTGACATGCAAATCATTTGTCTCATGATAGCTGCAGCTCTGGGGACGAGTTCTATTGGGTAAAGCCAATGATTAAAGGCATCGGGGGCACAATGCCCTCGACCTATTCTCAAACTTTAAATAGGTAGGATGGCATGGCTGCTTTGTTGAGCTGTGCCACGTAATAGAGAACTCCAAGTGGGCCATTTTTGGTAAGCAGAACTGGCAATGTGGGATGAACCAAAAGCTGGGTTACAGTGCCCAACTGCATGCTAACCTAGAACCCACAAAGGGTGTTGGTCAATTAAGACAAAAGGACGTTGGTCATGGAAGTCAAAATCCACTAAGGAGTGTGTAACAACTCCCCTGCCAAATCAACTAGCCCCAAAAATGGATGTTGCTGAAGTGCATGACCTATACTCGGTCGTTGGGGCAAGTGCTAGACCCCGATGAGTAGGAGGGTGCGGTGGTTGTCGTAAAACCCAGGGTGTGAGCCCAGGTGGAGCAGCCATTAGTGCAGATATTGGTGTTAGTAGAAAATATTCAAACGACAACTTTGAAGGCCGAAGAGGGGAAAGGTTTGATGTGAACAGCACTTGCATGTGGGTTACAGGATCCTGAGAGATGGGAGAAGCCCATCCAACAGCACTGCAACACGAGCTTTGAAAGGGAATTGGGTTAAAATTCCCAAACCGAGACTAAGCAGTTGACGGCAATGTTAGGGAGTTTGAAGACGTCAGTGGGGGCCTCGGGAAGAGTTGTCTTTTCTGCTTAACGGCCTGCCCACCCAGGAAATGGTTCAGCTGAAGGTAAGGTCTAGTGGCCGGAAGAGCACCGCATGTCACATGGTGTCTAGTGTGCCCCCAGTGGCCCTTGAAAATCTAGAGGACCGAGTGCCGCCCATGCCCGGTCGTACTCATAACTGCATCAGGTCTCCAAGGTGAACAGTCTCTAGTCGATGGAGCAATGTAGGCAAGGGAAGTCAGCAAAATGGATCCTTAACTTCGGGAAAAGGATTGGCTGTGAGGGCTGGGCATGGGGGTCCCAGTCCCCAAACCTGTTAGCTGTCTATGGACTGCTTGAGCTGCTCCTACAGTGAGAGCGGGTCATCACGTGCCAGCCAGGGGACGGACTGGGATTTGCCCCCTTGGGGTTCTTCCCTAGGGCATCGAACAGTTAACTCAAAACTGTTACGGACAAGGGGAATCTGACTGTTTAATTAAAACAAAGCATTGTGATGGTCCCAACGAAATGTGATTTCTGCCCAGTGCTCAGAATGTCAAAGTGAAGAAATTCAACCAAGCATGGGTAAATGGTAGGAGTAACTGTGACTCTCTTAAGGTAGCCAAATGCCTTGTCATCTAAATAGTGACGCGCGTGAATGGATTAACAAGATTCCCATTGTCCCTATCCACTATCCAGCAAAACCACAGCCAAGGGAACAGGCTTGGCATAATCAGTGGGGAAAGAAGACCCTATTAAGCTTGACTTTAGTCTGACTTTGTGAAATGACTTGAGAGGTGTAGTATAAGTGGGAGCCGGAAATGGTGAAGCTAAAATACCACTACTTTTAACATAATTTTACTTATTCCATGAATCCAAAGTGGGACAACGCCCCTCTTTTTGGACCCAAGGCCCTACTATTGGCAGGGTCAATCTAGGTAGAAGACATTGTTAGGTGAAGAGTTTGGCTGGGGTGGCACATCTGTTAAAAGATAACGTAGGTGTCCTAAGATGATCTCAACAAGAACAGAAATCTTGTACGGAACAAAAGGGTAAAAGCTCGTTTGATTCTGATAAATGGCTTGTTGCAGCCAAGTGTGCATAGCGATGTTGCTTTTTGATCTTCGATGTCGGCTCTTCCTATCATTGTGAAGGAGAATTCACCAAGTGTTGGATTGTTCACCCACCAATAGGGAACGTGAGCTAGGTTTAGACCGTCGTGAGACAAGTTAGTTTTACCCTAATGATGGCTGCATCATAATAGTAATTCAACCTAGTATGAGAGGAACCGTTGATTCACACAATTGGTCATCATGCTTGGTTGAAAAGCTAGTGGCGCAAAGCTACCGTGCATTGGATTATGACTGAACACCTCTAAGTCAGAATCCAGGCTAGAGTGACGCGTGTGCCTGCTGCCCGGTTGCCGACCAGCAGTAGGGACCCTTAAGGCCCTAGAGGCACATGTCATAGGCCAAGCCCCCATGATGGACCGGCCACAGGGGCTGCCTTTAAAGCTCAATTCCCACCGAGCAGTGGGTAGAATCATTTCCAGACGACTTAAATATGCTACGGGGTATTGTAAGTGGCAGAATGGCCTTGTTGCCACGATCCACGATTCAGCCCCATGTCACTCCGATTCGTCCCTCTCCTCCCCGAATGCTACCCGGTTGTCCCTCCCCGTCTCTCTCACTTTGGTTGGAGATGTCTTAAGGCTAGACAATGGGACAAGAACACTTCAATGGGCCACGTGCACCAAGTCCTTGTGCCTGCGCCCAGTGCTCGGTCCCAGCCAAGGCAAGGTCTCGATTGTGTTAAGGCATTGGTGTGTCACCTTAAGTGCCCGTGCTTGGTCAGGCGAAAGGCACCCAAGCGCTGCAAGTGCCTGCACATGCCACCCAGCCACCATTTTTTTTTGGCCAAGTGAGTTAGCGGGGAGGGAATTTTCGCAAACCCCCCCCCCAACCCAAAATCATGCATATTTCTCAAACTCAGGTTAGCCGATTTTACACCGTATGCATAAATGCATGTAGCTTTCCTCTCAGAAATATCCGGTCATAGAACATTAAACCACGGTTCAAAGAGGTTAAACTTTCCTCTCAGAAAGAGGAGGAGAACCCTCAATTTACGTTGTGGCTTTCTGTTACTGGGATCTATGTTCAAATCTAAATTTGGAAGCTTCTGACAGGAGTAAAGAAGAAGAGAATATATATTTAATTTAACTTTTTTTTTATATTTTTTCACTCATTCAAATCCATCAACCTAGTACTATTATGATGTATAATTGTTTAGCCTATCATTCTAGCAACTACTGTTCACAATCATTTTGAAAATAATTCTAATTTTACCAAAGTTGTTTAAAGAAGCCAACAGCCGGAGTTTCAACGGCGTTGGAGTTTAGGAATAAGACTAACAAGAGAGAGACTCTCAATCTTGTTAGAATATGTTAAGAGTTTAAGAAATTATTTACCTTTGAACTCTGGAGGTTGAGTATTCTGGAGAGAGAAGAGAGAATAGATTGCTCAAAATTTTTTTCGAAAATATGAACTTCTGTCCTTTTATTCAACTTAACCTTCTTATATATACATATAAAGTAACCCCAGGTTAACTAACCCTGATTACTTTTTTAAAGAAACTCTAGTAAACAAGAATAAAAGTACAAGCATAATTATTAAAGAAAAAGCAGTGTGATGCCCACTCCTCTGTGACAATTACACTGCAAGCGTGTGCACGCTGCAGCAGCATGACTGCAGTGTGGGCGGGGGCGATGCCAGATGCACGAGCCACACAATCAAGGTGATTTTGCAGAAACGAGGTTAACCTCATCACGGTTTTCAAAGCAGCGTGCTGTGTGCACAGAGTCGATGGCAGGATACGCTGTGGGCGCGATACGCCGCAACATCGATTGCAGATTGGGTGATGCAGGCGGTGATGCCGCCAGGCCATGGTAAAAGGTTATTGCGTGTGTGCTCAGGTATTGCGACCCTGGACATGTGCACAGGCATTGCACAACCGAGGCATGTTCGTGGGCACTACATGGCAAGGGTGTGTGAGAGGGCACTGCACGGGTGGGGGTGCTGTGCGGACACTATGCAGCCGGGGCCGTTTGCGTGACTAGTTCATGGGCAGGGTGTGTGCACAGGGGAGGTGTGTGCGCAGGGCACTTCACAGCTTGGGCATGTGCGCAGGCATTGCACGGATTGGGCATGTGCGTGGCTGGGGCATGTGCTCGGCTGGGGCGTGTACTCAAGCAGTGCATGGATGGGGTGTGTGCATGGGCACTGCACAGCTGGGCCATGGGCGCGGGCACTGCATGGGTAGGGCGTGTGCACAATGCAAAGCCAGGGCATGAGCATGGGCACTGCAGAGCCGAGGCATGTGCGCGGGCACTGCACGGCCGGGACACGTGTGCGAGCATTGCACAGCTAGGGCTTGTGTGCGGGCATTGCACGGGCGGGGCATGTCTGCATGCAAAATCCACCCAACTCTGGGTGCACAACCAGCCACACCTGCAGGGATGTTCTGGTTGCTCTCGAAAGTTCATCCTGGTGGGGTGCCAAACGTGCTCGATGCCACTGCCACACCCATGGGGTTGTTCCAGTCGCGCCTGGAAGTTCGTCATGCACACTGCCAAATGCATCCGACACCACTGCCGTGCCCGTTGGGATGTTCGGGTCAGTGCTGGAAGTTTGTCCCATGAACTGCCAAAGGCACCCGACAACTCTTCTGTCCCACAGGGATGCTCTTGTCGCTCGCGAAAGTTTGTTCTGTGCACTGCCCAATGCACCTGAAGCCTTTGCCATGCCCACAGGGATGTTCCCACTACTCCTGGAAATTTGTCCTGTGCACTGCCAAGCGCGCCCGACACCACTGTCGTGCCTGCGGAGATGTTCCGGCTGCTCCTAGAAGTTTGTCTCGCACACTGCCCAACATGCTCAAAGACTCTTTCGGTTGCTCCAGAAAGTCCATCACGCACACGGACGAATGTGTCCAACCCCGCTGCTACGCCCACCGGGATGTTCCGGTTGCTCCCGAAAGTTTGTCCCGAGCACTGCCAAACTCGTATGACGCCTCTGCCAAGCCCGTGGGGATTTTCTAATTGATCACGGCGGTTTGCCCTGCACACTGCTGAATGTGCCCGAAGCTGCTGCTGCACCCACAGAATGTTCCGGTTGCTCCCAGAAGCTCGTCACACACACGGCCGAACGCGCTCAACACCTCTCTTGTGCCTGTAGGGATGTTCCGGTTGCTTGCAAAAGTTCTTTCCGTGCACTGCCGAACGTGCCCAATGCTGATGTGCCCACGGGGATTTTCTGGTTGCTCCCAGAAGTTCTACCCGCGCACAGCCAAACATGCTCAAAGCCTGTACTGTGCCTGCGTGGAAGTTTAGGTCTCTCCCTGGAATTTCATACGCACACTGCCCAAACGTGCTTGATGCAGCTGCCGCACCCACTCGGATGTTCCGGTCACTACCAGAAGTTTGTCCTGCACATGCCGAATGTGCCCGACCCCGTTGCTGTGCACACTGCCAAACATGCCCGAAGCATCTGCCACGCCCGTAAGGATATTCCGGTTGCTCCCAAAAATTCATCCTGTGCACTACCGAACATGTCCGATGCTGCTGCAATGCTTGTAGGGATTTTCGGGTTGCTCTCAGAAGTTCATCCCCCACACTGTTCAACGTATCCAATGCCGATACGCAGTGTGCAGGGATGTTCCAGTCGCTCCAAGAATCTTGTTCCGTACACTACAAAAAGTACTCAAAACCTCTATTGTGCGCACAGGGACGTTCTAGTCGCACCCAAAAGTTCATCCTGGATACTACTAAATGTCTCTGACACCTCTACCGCACCCGTGGGGATGTTTCGATTGCTCCTGAAGTTCCTCCAGTGCACTTACGAACACACCGGACATCTCTGCCGCGCTCATGGGGATGTTCCAGTTGCTCCTGGAAGTTCATCCCGAGCACTGACAAATGCATCTGGCACCTCTGCAGTGCCGGCGAGGATGTTTCGAGTCGCTCCTAGAAGTTCCTGCTATGCACTGCCAAATGTGTTGGATGCCCCTGCCACACCCGTAGGGATGTTTTAGTCGCTCCTGCAAGTTTGTTAGTACTGCACAGGACAATAGAGGCTAGGATTTTTCGGTCGCTCCCGGATGTTCGTCCTGTACACTGCCAAACACACTAGAAGCCTCTGACACACCCGTTGAGATGCTCCGGTCGCCTCCCAGAAGTTCATTCTGCGCACTGCTGAACGCGCACAATGTTGCTACTGTGCCCACGAGGATTTTCTGATTGCTCATGGATGTTCGTCCTACATACTGTCCAATGTGCCAGAAGCTTGTGCCGCACCCAGGGGTGTTCCAATCACTTCTGGAAGTTCGTTCCATGCATTGTTGAATGTGTGTTAGTCCAGAGCATTGCTGAACACGTCCGATGTTGGTACCGTGCTGTGCGGATGTTCTGGTTGCTCCCAGAAGTTTGTCCCGCGCACTGCCGAACGTGCCCTCAGTGATGTTCTGGTCACTTCCGGAATTTCATCCCAAGCACTGCCAAACATGCTTGATGCCGTAGGCACGCCCATGGGGATGTTCTAGTCACTTCTGGAAGTTTGTCCCAGGCATTGACCAACACACCCAAAGCTTTTACCGCACCAAAGGGGATTTTTTGGTTGCTCTTGGAAGTTCGTCCTGTGCACTACCAAACATGTTCAATGTAGCTTCCGTGCCCGTGGGGATATTTTGGACACCTCCGGAAGTTTGTCCCACGCACTGCGAACGCGTCTAATGCCTCTGCCATGCTCGCAGAGAATTTTCGGTCACCCCTAGAAATTCGTCCCGTGTACTACTGAACAAGCTCAATGCCACTCCCAGAAGTTTATCCTGAACACTGCTAAATGTGCCTGAACCTACTGTTGTGCCTGCAGGGATGTACCGGCCGCTCCCGGAAGTTCATACCGCACACTGATGAATTGTTGAGAACCTAAGTATGCAGGAAAGGCAGTGGGCAGAAAGTGGGGCAGCAAAGGAGAGTATGGGCCAAAGAATGTGCACAACAAGCATGGCAACAACAAGTGTACAGCCCAGCATGAAGCCTGGCCAGTATTGGACTTAATCCTAATTAATGAAACACATTAACACCAACAGGGGTTGCAGCAGAAGAAGGAAAATCGCATCAAGAAGAACTCCAGCAGCAGCAACACGTCCATGTCAAGAAGAATTCCAGAGGAGAAGGAGATTGACAGCATGAAGAACTCCGGCAACAGCAGGACGTCATGGTAGGTTTGACTTCCACACTCTTTGACTCTCTTTTCAAAGTCCTTTTTATCTTTCCCTCACGGTACTTGTTTGCTATTAGTCTCTCGTCGTATTTAGCCTTGGACGGAATTTACCGCCCGCTTTGGGCTGCATTCCCAAACAACCCGACTCGTAGACAGTGCCTCGTGGTGCGACAGGGTCCGGGCGCAACGAGGGCTCTCACCCTCTTCGGCACCCCATTCCAGGGGACTTGGGCCCGGTCTGCCGCTGAGGATGCTTCTCCAGACTACAATTCGAACATCG
>BNST01000342.1:0-47500 GCA_019650275.1 Xylocarpus granatum | reverse complement strand
TAGGTAGTGCTTTATGCAGACCTTGTACTACGACATGTGAATGCGCTGCGCACATGGAAGCATCAACACACCCGAACACAAGATTAGCCTACGCAATCATGGCCTGCCAGGAAGCGAGGGCATCGAACCTTACGCGGGTAAGCTTTCTGCAGACCTTGAACTGCAACTTATGGAATAAGATGCGCACAAGGTCCGCACCGGATTGCCCAAGCATGGGGGGTCAGTCCCCGCACAATCATGGCCTGACAGGCAGCGAGGAAATCGCACCATACTCGGGTAAGCTTTCTGCAGGCCCTGTACTACAACTTAAGGAATGCGCTGCGCATAAGGTCCGCACTGGATCGTCCAAGCATGGGGGCTCAGTCCCCACACAACCATGGCCTGACAGGCAGCGAGGGCATCGACCATAATCGGGTAAGCTTTCTGCGGGCCTTGTACTGCAACTTATGGAATGCGCTGTGCACAAGTTCCACACCGGCTCGCCCAAGAATGGGGGCTCATTCCCCGCACAATCATGGCCTGCCAGGCAGCGAGGAAATTGCATCATACTCGAGTAAGCTTTTTGCAGGCCCTATACTACAACTTATGGAATGCGCTGTGCACAAGGTCCGCACTGGATCGCCCAAGCATGGTGGCTCAGTCCCCGCACAACCATGGCCTGACAGGCAGCAAGGGCATCATACCATAATCAGGTAAGCTTTCTGCGGGCCTTGTACTGCAACTTATGGAATGTGCTGCGCACAAGTTCTGCACCAGCTCACCCAAGAATGGGGCTCAATCCAAGCCCAATCATGGCCTGCCAGGCAGCGAGGAAATCGCACCATACTCGGGTAAGCTTTCTACAGGCCCTGTACTATGACTTATGGAATGCGCTGCGCACAAGGTCTGCATCGGATCGCCCAAGAATGGGGGGTCAGTCTCTGCACAATCATGGTCAGCCATGAAGCGAGGGCATTGCACCATACTGGGGTAAGCTTTCTGCATACCTTAAACTACGACTTATGAGATGTGCTGCACACAAGGTCCACATCGGCTCGCCCAAGCATGGGGGTCAGTCCCTGCAACCAACAGTGTTGCCTCGGAAGAGGGCCTCACACCGTGCAAGGTGTGCTGCAGCCTTAGCCTATACTTCCGAAGCATTAGCTCGTGGCACTGGTTTTAGCGTTGGCAACACCAAGCACGGGACTAGGTCCTTAATTCCGTGGCTAAAATGCTCAATTTTGCAACATTTGGGGTGTTGGGGGATATGCTGTTATGTTTTGTACCTAGCTGTATGCATCTGCCAAGCCCACGTGTATGTTCCCGTCTCCACTAGTACTTCCTGCCACAAACAGTCAAAGGCGCTGCCATGCCTACTGGGATGCTGTGGTCACTCCTAGAACTTCGTCCTGCACACTGCCGAAGACACCTGACCCTGCAGCTGCGCCGACCAGGATGTTCTGAGCACGCATCAAAATTTGTCCCGCCATTGCCAAACATGCCCAATGCCTCTGGTTCACCCACGGGGATGTTTTAGTCACGCCCAAAAGTTTGTCCCCAGCTGACAAACACGCATGAAGCCTCTGCCACGGCCGTCAGGATTCTTGAAGATCAAGAGATTGAGGGTGAAGATGAAAAGCCCGAATAACAGTTTGATTGATCTTTGGACACCCATATCAAGCCCTAAAGCCCGCCTCAAGCTAACTACTAAAGGACAACATAACGGCTAGTTTTTGAAATCCAAGATATGCTGTTATGTTTTGTACCTAGCTGTATGCATCTGCCAAGCCCTGCGTGTATGTTCCGGTCTCCACTAGTACTTCCTGCCGCAAACAGTCAAACATGCTGCCATGCCTACTGGGATGCTGTGGTCACTCCTAGAACTTCGTCCTGCACACTGCTGAAGACACCTGACCCTGCAGCTGCGCCGACGAGGATGTTCTGAGCACGCATCAAAATTTGTCCCGACCATTGCCAAACATGCCCAATGCCTCTGGTTCACCCACAGGGATGTTTTAGTCACGCCCAAAAGTTTGTCCCCGGCTGACAAACATGCATGAAGCCTCTGCCATGGCCGTCGGGATTCTTGAAGATCAAGAGATTGAGGGTGAAGATGAAAAGCCCGAATAACAGTTTGATTGATCTTTGGACATCAAGCCTAAAGCCCGCCTCAAGCTAACTACTAAAGGAAAACATAACGGCTAGTTTTTGAAATCCAAAGATATGCTATTATGTGTTGTACCTAGCTGTATGCCTCTGCCAAGCCCGCATGTATGTTCCGGTTTCCACTACTAGTTCCTGCCGCAAACAGTCAAACATGCTGCCATGCCCACTGGGATGCTGTGGTCACTCCTAGAACTTCATCCTGCATGCTTCTGGACACACCTGACCCTGCAGCCATGCCGACAAGGATGTTCTAAGAACTCCCCAAAATTTGTCCCGACCATTGCCAAACGTGTCCAATGCCTATGGTGCACCCACGGGGATGTTTTGGTCACACCCAGAAGTTCGTCGCTGGCTGAGAAACACACATTAAGCCTCTGCCACGGCCGTCGGGATTCCTAAAGATCAAGAGATTGAGGGTCAAGATGAAAAAGCCCGAGTAACACTTTGATTGATCTTTGAACACCCATATCAAGCCCAAAGCCTGTCTTATGCTAACTACTCGAGGACAACATAACGGGTAGCTTTTGAAATTCAAAGATACGTTGTTATGTGTTGTACCTAGCTGTATGCCTCTGCAAGCCCGCACGAATGTTCTGGTCTCCACTAGTAGTTCCTGCCGCACACAGTCAAATGCGCTGCCACGCCCACTGTGATGCTGTGGTCACTCCTGGAACTTCATCCCGCACACTACCAAACACACCTGACCCTGCAGCTGCACCAACAAGGATGTTCTGAGCACTCCCAGATATTTGTCCCGACCATTGCCAAACATGCCCAACCCTTTCGGTTCGCCCACGGGGATGTTTTGGTTATGCCCAAAAGTTTGTCCCCGGCTGACAAACACGCATGAAGCCTCTGCCACGGTCATCGGGATTCTTGAAGATCAAGAGATTGAGGGGTGAAGATGAAAAGCCCGAATAACACTTTGATTGATCTTTGGACACCCATATCAAGCCTAAAGCCTACCTCAAGCTAACAACTAAAGGACAACATAACGGCTAGTTTTTGAAATCCAAAGGTATGTTGTTATGTGTTGAACTTAGCTGTATGCCTCTGCCAAGCCCGCACGTATGTTCTGGTCTCCTTTATTAGTTCCTGCCGCAAATAGTCAAACGTGCTGCCATGCCCACTAGGATGCTATGGTCACTCCTAGAACTTTGTCCGGCACACTACTAAACACACCTGACCTTGCAGGACAAGGATGTTCTGAGCACTCCCCGAAGTTTGTCCCAAGCATTGCCAAGCGTGCCCAATCCCTCTGGTTCGCCTAAAGGGATGTTTTGGTCACACCCAGAAGTTCGTTCCCGGAATGACAAACACGCACGAACCCTTTGCCACAGTCATCAAAATTCTTGATGGTGAAGAGATTAACGGTAAAGATGAAAAGCCCAAATAACTCTTTGATTGATCATTGGACACTTATATCAAGCCTAAAGCTCATCCCAAGCTAACTACTAAAGGACAAACATAACGGCTAGTTTTTGAATTGAAAGATATGCTGTTATGTGTTGTACCAAGTTGTATGCCTCTGCCAGGCCCGCACATATGTTCTGGTCTCCACTAGTATTTCCTATCGCACACAGTTGAACTCACTGGCACGCCCACTAGGATGCTGTGGTCACTCCCGGAACTTCGTCCTGCACACAGCCGAACACACCTGACCCTTTAGCCGCGCCAATAAGGATGTTCTGAGCACTCCCCAAAGTTTGTCCCAAGCATTGCCAAATGCCTAATGCCTCTGCTGCCCACAGGGATGTTTCTGTCTCACCCAAAAGTTCGTCCCTAGGCTGACAAACACGCATGAAGCCTCTGCCATGGCCGTCAAGATTCTTGAAGATGAAGAGAGTGAGGGTGAACATGAAATGCCCAAACAACTCTTTGATTGATCTTTGGACACCCATATCAAGCCTAAAGCCCGTCTAAAGCTAACTACTAAAGAACAACATAACTGCTAGTTTTTGAAATTGAAAGATATTCTGTTATGTGTTATACCTAGCTGTATGCCTTTGCCAGGCCCGCACGTATGTTCCAGTCTCCAGTTGTAGTTCTAGTCGCACACAGTTGAATGCGCTGCCTACCCACTAGGATGCTGTGGTCACTCCCGGAACTTCGTCCTGCACGCTGCCGAACACACCTGACCCTGCAGCCGCACTGAGAAGGATGTTCTGGGCACTCCTTCAAGCTTATCCAAAGCATTGCCAAACGTGCCAATGACTTTGGTGCACCCATAGGGATGTTTTGGTCACACCCAGAAGTTCGTCCCCAAACTGACAAAAACGCATGAAGCCTCCACCACGGCCGTCAAGATTCTGAAGATGAAGAGATTGAGGGTGAAGATGAAACACCCAAATCACTGTTTGATTGATCTTTGGACAACCCATATCAAGCCTAAAGCCTGTCTAAAGCTAACTACTAAAGGACAACATAACTGTTAGTTTTTGAAATTCAAAGATATGCTGTCATGTGTTGAACGTAGTTGTTTGCCTCGTCCAGGCCTGCACGTATGTTCTGGTCTCCACTTGTAGTTCCTGCCGCACGCACTCGAATGCACTGCCACGCCCACTGGGATGCTGTGGTCAACCCCAGAACTCCATCCTGCACACTGCCTAACACAACTGACTCTGAAGCCGCGCCGACAAGGATGTTCTGAGCACTCCCCAAAGTTTGTCCCAAGCATTCCCAAACGTGCCCAATGCCTCAAGTGTGCCCGCAGGGATGTTTCGGTCACACCCAAAAGTTCGTCCCTAGATTGACAAACACGCATGAACCTCTGCCACTGCCGTCAGGATTCTTAAATATGAAGAGATTGAGGGTGATGATGAAAAGCCCAAATAACTCTTTGATTGTTCTTTGGACACCCATATCAAGCAAAGCCCTTTCAAGCTAACTACTAAAGGACAACATAACAGCTAGTTTTTGAAATTCAAAGATATGCTGTTATGTGTTGAACATAGCTGTATGCCTCTGCCAGGCCCGCACGTATGTTCCGGTCTCCACTAGTAGTTCCTACTGCACACATGCGAATTCACTGCCACGCCCACTGGGATGCTGTGGTCAAACTTGGAACTCCATCCTGTACAATGCCGAACACACCTGACTCTGCAGCCACATCGACAAGGATGTTTTGAGCACTCCGCGAAGTTTGTCCCAAGCATTGCCAAACGTGCCTAATGCCTCTAGTTTGCCCACGGGGATGTTTTGGTAACACCTAGCAGTTCGTCCCTGGATTGACAAACACGCATGAAGACTCTACCACGGCCGGCATGATTCTTGAAGATAAAGAGATTGAGGGTGAAGATGAAAAGCCCAAATAACTCTTTGATTGATCTTTAGACACCCATATCAAGCCAAAAGCCCATTTCAAGCTAACTACAACAGGACAACATAATGGCTAGTTTTTTGAAACTGAAAGAGATGCTGTCTTGGGTTGTACCTAGCTATATGCCTCTCCAAGCCTGCGTTTATGTTACGATCTCTACTCGTAGTTCCTACCGCACACAGTCGAACGCACTCTCGCGCCCTCTGGGATGCTGTGGTCACTCTTGAAACTTCATCCTGCATACTGCCGATTACACCTGACCCTGCAGCCGCGCTGATAAGGATGTTGTGGGCACTCCCCGAAGTTTGTCCCAAGCATTACCAAACATGCCCAATGACTCTGGTTCGCCCAAGGGGATGTTTTGGCCACACCCAGAAGTTCGTCCCCGGACTGAAAGACAGCATGAAGACTTTGCCACGGCCGTCAAGATTCTTGAAGATGAAGAGAATGAGGGTAAAGATGAAAAGCCCAAATAACTCTTTGATTGATCTTTGGACACCCATATCAAGCCAAAGTCTGTGTCAAGCTAACTACTAAAGGACAACATAACGGCTAGTTTTTGAAAGTCAAAGATATGGTGTTATGTGTTGAACTTAGCTGTATGCCTTAGCTAGGCCCGCACGTATGTTCCAGTCTCCACTAGTAGCTCCTGCCGCACATAGTCGTACGTGTAGCCATGCCTACTAGGATGCTTTGGTCACTACTGGAACTTCGTCCTGCATACTGCCGAACACACCTGACCCTTTAGCCGAGCCGACAAGGATGTTCTGAGCACTCCCCAAAGTTTGTCCGAACCATTGCCAAGTGTGCCCAATGCCTCTAGTTCGCCAACGGGGATGTTTTGCTCATACCCAGAAGTTCGTCCCCAGACTGACAAACACGCATGAAGCCTCTGCCACGGCCGTCAAGACTCTTGAAGATGAAGGGATTGAGGGTGAAGATGAAAAGCCCAAACAACTCTTTGATTGATTTTTGGACACCCATGTCAAGCCCGAAGCCCATTTCAAGCTAACTACTAAAGGGCAAAAGAACGGTTAGTTTTTGAAATTCAAAGATATGCTGTTACGTATTGTACCTAGCTGTATGCCTCTGCCGAACCACACGTGTGTTCCGGTCTCTACTGGTAGTTCCTACCGCACACTGTCGAACGCACTGCCATGCCCACTAGGATGTTCTGGTCGCTTTGGAACTTCGTCCTACAGAATGCCAAACACTCCTGACCCTATAGCCGCAGCCACAAGGATATTTTGAGCACTCCTCGAAGTTTGTCTAGAGCATTGCCAAACGTGCTTAATTCCTCTAGTGCGCCGACAGGGATGTTTCGGTCACACATAGATGTTCGTCCCCAGGCTGACAAACACGCATTAAGCCTTCGCCACGGCTGTGGGGATTTTTAAAGATGAAGAGGTTAAGGGTCAAGATGAGAAGCCTAAATAACTCTTTCATTGATCTTTGGATGCCCATATCAAGCCCAAAGCCCATTTCAAGCTAATTAGTAAAAGACAAAAGTGCGGCTTGTTTTTGAAATTGAAAGATATGCTGTTATGTGTTGTACCTAGTTGTATGCCTCTGCCATGCCCGCATGTATGGTTCGGTCCCTACTGGTAGTTCTGACTGCACATTGTTGAACGCACTGCCATGCCCACTGGGAGTTTATGGTCGCTCTCGAAACATCATCTTGCACACTGCTGAACACACCTGACCTTGTAGTGACACCTACCAGGATGTTATGGGCACCCCTTGAAATTTATCCCAAGCGTTGCCGAAAGTGCCCAATGTCTCTGGTTTGCCCACGGAGATGTTCTGGTTGCACCCAGAAATTTGTCATCGAACTGGCAAACATGCATGAAGCCTCTGCCATGGCCATGGGGATTCTTAAAGATCAAGAGATTGAGGGTGAAGATGAAAAGCCCAAATAACTCTTTGATTGACCTTTGGACACCCATGTCAAGCCCAAAGCCCATTTCAAGCTAACTACTAAAGGACAAAAGAACGACTAGTTTTCTAAATTGAAAGATATGCTCTTATGTGTTGTACCTAGCTGTATGCCTCTGCCATGCCTGCACGTGTGTTCCAGTCTCCACTGGTAGTTCCTATCGCACACTGTTGAACGCGTTGCCATGCCCATTAGGATGTTTTGGTCGCTCTGGAACTTCATCCTACACAATGCCAAACACTCTTGACCCCGCAGCCGCGCCCACAAGGATATTCTAAGCACTATCTGAAGTTTTTCCCAAGCATTGCCAAATGTGTTTAATGCCTCTATGCGCCCACAGGGATGTTTCAGTCACACATAGAAGTTCGTCCCCGGGCAGACAAGCACGCATTAAGCCTTTGTTACGGCTGTGGGGATTGTTCAAAGATGAAGAGATTGAGGGTAAAGATGGGAAAGCCTAAATAACTCTTTGATTGACCTTTGGACACCCATATCAAGCCCAAAGCCCATTTCAAGCTAACTACTAAAGGACAAAAGAACGGCTAGTTTTTAAATTGAAAGAGATGCTGTTATATGTTGTACCTAGCGTATCCCTGTTCCAAGCCCGCATGTATGTTCCAGTGCCTACTAGTAGTTCCTACAGCACACTGTCAAAGACGGTGCTACGCCGACCTGGATGTTCTAGTCGCTCCCAAAACTATCGTCCTCCACACCGCTAAACACACCTAACCCCGCAGTGACGCCCACAAGGATGTTTTGGGCACTCCTTGACATTTGTCCTAAGCATTACCGAACGTACCAAATGCCTCTAGTTTGTACATGGGGATGTTCCGATCGCACCCAAAAGCTTGTCACCGTTCTAATCTTGCACACTGGGATGTTCTAGTCACTTTCGGAACTTTGTCCTGCACACTGATGAACACACGTGACCTCACAGCAGCACCCATAAGGATGTTTTGGCCACAGCCTGAAGTTTGTCCCAAGTATTGTCAAACGTGCCCAATGCCTCTGGTGTACCTATGAGGATGTTCTGATTGCACCCAAAAGTTCATCCCTAGACTTACAAACATGCATGAAGCCCCTGCCACGGCCGTGGGGATTCTTGAAGATGAATAGATTGAGGTTGAAAATGAAAAGCCCCAATAACCCTTTGATTGATCTTTGGACACCCATATAAAGCCCAAAGCCCATTTCAAGCTAACTACTAAAGGACAAAATGACGGCTAGTTTTTTGAAATTGAAAGATATGTTCTTATGTGTTGTACCTAGTTGTAAGCCTCTTCCACGGCCGTGGGGATTCTTGAAGATGAAGAGATAGAAGGTGAAGATGAAAACCCCAATAACTCTTTGATTGATCTTTAGACACCCATATCGCGTGCAAAGCCCATTTCTGGCTAACTACTAAAGCTCAAAATAACAGGTAGTTTTTGAAATTTATAGATATGCTATTATGTTTGTACCTAGTTGTATGCCTCTATCGTGCCCGTGTGTGTGGTCCGGTCTCTACTGGTAGTTCCTACCGCACAATGTAAAACACGCTGCTACGCCCACTAGTAGAGGACAAAATAACGGCTCGTTTTTGAAATTGGAAAATATGTTGTTATGTGTTTTGCCTAGCTGTATGCCTCTGCCATGCCAACGTGTATTTTACGATCTCTATTGGTAGTCCCTACCACACATTGTCGCATGCGCTGCCACGACCACTAGGATGTTCTGATCGCTTTTGGAACTTCATCTTTCACACTGCTGAACACACCTTACCTCGCAACCGTGCCCACATGGATGTTCTGGCCACACCCTGAGCTTTTTCCCAAGCATTGTCGAACGTGCCCAATGCCTTCGATGCGCCCATGGGTATGTTCCGGTCACACTCAGAAGTTCGTCCCAGGACATACAAAAATGCATGAAGTGTCTGCCATGGCCGTTGGGATTCGTGAAGATGAACAGATTGAGGGTGAAGATGAAAACCCCCAATAACGTTTTGATTGATCTTTAGACACGCATATCAAGCGCAAAGCCCATTTCTAGCTAACTACTAAAGAACAAAATAACAGCTAGTTTTTGAAATTTAAAGATATACTGTTATGTGTAGTACCTAGCTGTATGCCTCTGTTGTGCCCGCATGTATGGTCTAGTCCCTACTGGCAGTTCCTACCGCATGTACGGACTGACAAATGTGCATGAAGTCTCTGCGACGGTCGTGGAGATTCTTGTAGATGAAGAGTTGATGGTGAAGATGAAAATCCCCAATAACTCTTTGATTGATCTTTAGACACCCATATCAAGCCCAAAGCCCATTTCAACCAAACAACTAAAGGTCAAAATAATGGCTAGTTTTTGAAATAGAAAGATATGTTGCTATGTGTTGTACCTGGCTGTATGCCTCTGCCACGCTGGCATGTTTGCTCTGGTCTCTACTGGTAGTTCCTACCGTACGCTGTCGAATGCGCTACTAAGCCCAATGGGATGTTCTGGTCGCTTTTGAAAGTTCGACCTACACACTACCGAACACACCTGACCCTTTAGCCGCGCCCACAAGGATATTATGGCCACACCCTGGAGTTTGTCCCAAGTATTGCCAAATGTGCACAATGCCTTTGGTGCGCGCATGGGGATATTCCGGTGGGCACCCAGAAGTTCATCCCAAGACTGACAAACATGCATGAAGCCACTACCATGGTCGTGGAGATTCTTGAAGACAAAGAGATTAATGGTGAAGATGAAAATCCCCAATAGCTCTTTGATTGATCTTTAGACACCCATATCAAGCACAAAGCCCATTTCTGGCTAACTAGTAAAGGAAAAAATAACGGCTCGTTTTTTAAATGGCAAGATATGTTGTTATGTGTTTTAACTAGCTATATGCCTCTGCCATGTCTGCGTGTATTTTCCAATCTCTGCTGGTAGTTCCTACCATTCATTGTCACACGAGCTACCAGGGCCACTGCAATGTTCTGGTCGCTTTCGGAACTTCGTCCTACACACTGCCGAACACACCTAGATGTAGGCCTCTATCGTGGGGATTCTTGAAGATGAAGAGATTGAGGGATGAAGATGAAAATGCCAAATAACTCTTTGATTGATCCTTGGACACCCATATCAAGCTCAAAGCCCATTTCAAGCTAACTGTTGATGGACAAAATAACAATTAGTTTTTGAAATTTGAAGATATACTGTTATGTGTTTGTACCTTGCTGTATGCTTCTGTCGTGCCCGCATGTATGGTCCGGTCTCTGGTACGCCTATGGGGATGTTTCGGTCACACCTAAAAGTTTGTCCCTGGACTGACTAACACACATGAAGCCTTTGCCACGGTCGTGGGGATTCTTAAAGATGAAGGGATTGAGGGTGAAGATGAAAAGCCCCAATAACTCTTTGATTGATCTTTGACACCCATATCAAGCGCAAAGCCCATTTCTAGCTAACTATTAAAGCTAGAAATAATAGCTTGTTTTTGAAATTTAAAGATATGGTGTTATGTGTTGTTACTAGCTATATGTCTCTGCCATACCTGCATGTATGGCCCGGTCTCTACTGGAAGTTCCTACCGCACACTGTCGAACGCGCTGCTAAGCCTAGTGGAATGTTCTGGTCACTTTCGGCACTTCGTCCTGCACACTGCTGAACACACTTGACCCCGCAGCTGCGCCCATAAGGATGTTTCGGCGAAACCCTAAAGTTTGTCCCAAGCATTACCGAACGTGCCAAATGCCTCTGGTGCGCCCATGGGGATGTTTCGGTCACACCCAAAAGTTCATCCCCAGACTGACTAACACGCATGAAGCCTCTGCCACGGCCGTGGGGATTCTTGAAGATGAAGAGATAGAGGGTGAAGATGAAAATCCCAAATAACTCTTTAATTGATCTTTGGACACCCATTTCAAGCCCAAAGCCCATTTCAAGCTAACTGCTAGAGGACAAAATAAGGGCTCGTTTTTTAAATTAAAAGATATGTTGTTATGTGTTGTACCTAGCTGTATGCCTCTGCTGTGCACACATGTATGGTCTGATTTCTACTGGTAGTTCCTACCATACAATGTCAAATGCGTTGCTATGCCCAATGGGATGTTCTGTTCGCTTTCGGAACTTCGTCCTTCACACCACCGAACACACCTAACCCCGCAGCCGTGCCTATAAGGATGTTCTGGCCACACCCCGAAGTTTGTGTCAAGCATTGCCGACCTGTGCCCAATGCCTTTGGTGTGCCCATGGGGATATTTCGGTCACACCCACAAGTTCGTCCCCAGACTGACAAACACACATGAAATGTCAGCCATGACCGTCGGGTTTCTTAAAGATGAATAGATTGAGCGTCAAGATGAAAAGCCGTAATAACTCAATTATTGATCTTTGCATTCCCATATCAAGCGTAAAGCCCACTTCTAGCTAACTACTAAAGCACAAAATAATGGTTAGTTTTTGAAATTGAAAGATATGTTGTTATGTGTTATACCTAGTTGTATGCCTCTGCCATGGCCGCGTGTATGTTCCAGTCTCTACTGCTAGTTCCTACTGCACATTGTCGCACCCACTGCCATGCCCACTGGTATGTTATGGTCGCTTTCAGAACTTCCTACTGCACACTGTCGAACACACCTGACCTCGCAGCCACGCCTGCAAGGATTCTCTGGCTATGCCCTAAAGTTTTTCCCTAGCATTGCTGAATATGCACAATGCCCTTGGTACGCCTATGGGAATGTTCCGGTCACTCCCAGAACTTCCTTCCTGTACTGACAAACACGTAAGAAGCCCCTGCCACAGTCTTGGTGATTGTTGAAGATGAAGGGATAGAGGATGAAGATGAAATGCCCCAATAACTCTTTGATTGATCTTTAGACACCCATATCAAGCGCAAAGCCCATTTCTAGCTAACTATTATAGCTCAAAATAATAGCTAGTTTTTGAAATTTAAAGACATGCTATTATGTGTTGTACCTAGCTGTATGCCTCTGCCGTAGCCCTGCATGTATGGCCCGATCTCTACTGGTAGTTCCTACTGCACACTGTCGAACAACTGCTATGCACAATGGAATGTTCTGGTCGCTTTCGAAACTTCGTCCTGCACACTGCTGAACACACCTGACCCCACGGCCACGCCCACAAGGATGTTCTGACCACACCCTGTGATTTTTTCCAACCATTGTCGAACGTACCCAATGCCTCCGGTATGCCTATGGGGATGTTTCAGTCACACCCAAAAGTTCGTCCCCGGACTGACTAACACATGCATGAAGCCTCTGTCACGGTTGTGGGGATTCTTAAAGATGAAGGGATTGAGGGTGAAGATGAAAAGCCCCAATAACTCTTTGATTGATCTTTAGACACTGATATCAAGCGCAAAGCCATTTTCTAGCTCACTATTCAAGCTCAAAATAATAGCTAGTTTTTTGAAATTTAAAGATATGCTATTATGTGTTGTTACTAACTATATGTCTCTGCCATACCTGGATGTATGGCCCGGTCTCTACTGCTAGTTCCTGCCGCACACTGTCAAACGCGTTGCTAGGCCTAGTGGAATGCTCTGGTCGGTTTTGGCACTTCGTCCTGCACATTGCTGAACACACCTGACCCCGCAGTGGTGACCACAAGGATGTTTCGGCTACACCCTAAAGTTTGTCCCAAGCATTGCCAAACATGGCCAATGCCTCTAGTGCGCCCATGGGGATGTTTCGGTCACACCCAAAAGTTCATCCCTGGGTTGACGAACACGCATGAAGCCTCTGCCACGGCTGTGGGATTCTTGGACATGAAGAGATTGAGGGTGAAGATGAAAATCCCAAATAACTCTTTGATTGATCTTTGGACACCTATATCTAGCCCAAAGCCCGTTTCAAGCTAACTACTAGAGGAAAAAATAACAGCTAGTTTTTGAAATTTAAAGATATGTTGTTATGTGATGTAACTATCTGTATGCCTCTGTCGTGCCCGCGTGTATGTTCCGGTCTCTACTGGTAGTTCCTACTGCACACTATCGAACACGCTGCTACACACAGTAAGATGCTCTCATTGCTTTTAGAACTTCGGTCTGCACATTGCCTAACACACTTGACCCTTCAGCCGTGCCCACAAGGATGTTCTGGCCACACCCCGAAGTTTATACCAAGCATTGTCGAATGTGCCCAATACCTCTAGTACGCCCATGGGATTGTTCAGGTCATACCCACAAGTTCAACCCCGGGTTGACAAACATGCATGAAGTCTCAACCACGGCCGTGGGGATTGTTGGAGATTAAGAGATTGAGGGTGAAGATGAAAATTCCAGATGACTCCTTGATTGATATTTGGACACCCATATCAAGCCCAAAGCACATTTCAAGCTAACTACTGAAGGACAAAATAACACCTAGTTTTTGAAATTTAAAGATATGCTATTATGTGTAGTACCTAGCTATATGCCTCTGCCATACCTGCATGTATGGTCTGATCTCTACTGGTAGCTCCTACCGCACACCGTCAAACACGCTGCCACGCCCAATGGGATGTTCTGGTCGCTTTTGGAACTTCGTCCTACAAACTGCCAAACACACCTTACCCCGCAACCGCGTCCACAGGGATGTTCTGGCCACATCCTGAAGTTTGTCCCAAGCATTGCCAAATGCGCCCAATGCCTGTGGTGCGCCCATGGGGACGTTTCGGTCTTTACTGGTAGTTCCTACGGCACAATGTCGAACACACTGCTACGCCCACTAGGATGTTTTGGTCACATTCAAAAATTTGTCCTACACACTGCTGAACACACCTGACCCCACAGGCCGCACCCACGAGGATGTTCTAGCCACACCTTGAAGTTTTTCCCAAGCGGTGTCGAACCTGTCCAATGCCTCCAGTGCCCCCATGGGGATGATTTGATCAGACCCAGAAGTTCATCCTCGGACTGATAAACACGTATGAAGCCTTTGCCACAGGCGTGGGGATTCTTGAAGATGAAGAGATTGAGGGTGAAGGTGAAAACCCCCAGTAACTTTTTGATTGATCTTGCGACACCCATATCGAGCGCCAAGCCCATTTCTAGGTAACTGCTAAAGGAGAAAATAACAGCTAGTTTTTGAAATTTAAAGATATTCCATTATGTGTTGTACCTAGCTACATACCTCTGTCGTGCCCGCATGTATGGTCTGGTCTCTATAGGTAGTTATTACTGCACACATTCGAACGCGCTACTATGCGCACTAGGATGTTCTGGCTGCATTCGAAACTTCATCTTGCACAATAACGAACACACCTTACCCTGTAACCGCGCCCACAAGGATGTTCTAGCCACGCCCTGAAGTTTGTCATAACCATTGCCTTATATGCCCAATGCCTTCGGTGCGCCCATAGGGATGTTCTCGTCACACTCAGAAGTTCATCCCCGGACTGACAAAAATGCATAAAGCCTCTGCCACGGCCGTGGAGATTCTTGAAGCAAAGAGATTGATGGTGAAGATGAAAATCCCCAATAACTCTTTGATTGACCTTTAGACACCCATATCAAGCACAAAGTCAATTTCTAACTAACTGCTAAAGCTCAAAATAACAGCTATTTTTCAGAATTTAAAGATATGCTGTTATGTTTTTTGACCTAGGTGTATGCCTCTGTCGTGCCCGCCTTTATGGTTCAATCTTTACAGGTAATTGCTACCGTACACTACCAAACGTGCGGCTACGCCCACTGAGATGTTCTGGTCACTTTTGAAACTTCATCCTACACACTGTCGAACATAACTTACCCCGCAACCGCGCCCACAAGGATGTTCTGGCCACACCCTGAAGTTTGTCCCAAGCATTGCTGAATGTGCCCAGTGCCTTTGGTGCGCCTATGGGTATGTTCCGATCACACCCAGAAGTTCATCCCAATACTAACAAACACCCATGAAGCTTCTGCCACGGTCGTGGACACTCTTGAAGACGAAGAAATTGATGGTGAAGATGAAAACCCCAATAACTCTTTGATTGATCTTTAGACACCCATATAGTGCGCAAAGACCATATCCAACTAACTTATGGAGGAAAAAACTAGCTAGTTTTTGAAATTTAAAGATATGTTGTTATGTGTTGTACCTAGCTGTATGCCTCTGCCGTGGGCGCGTGTATGTTACGGTCTTTAGCTGGTACTTCCTACCGCACATTGTCGCACACGCTTGCCACACCCATTGGGATGTTCTGGTCACTTTAGGAACTTCGTTCCGCACATTTACGAACACACCAAACTCTGCAGCTGTGCCCACAAGGATGTTCTGGCCACACCCCAAAGTTTGTCCAGAGCATTGCCAAACGTGCCCAACACCTCTGATGCGCACATAGGTATGTTCTTATCACACCCAGAAGTTCGTCCCCAGACTGACAAACATGCATGAAGCCTCTACCATGGCTGTGGGGATTCTTGAAGATGATGAGATTGAGGGTGAAGATGAAAACCCCAAAAACTCCTTGATTGATCTTTAGACACCCATATCAAGCGCAAAGCCCACTTCTGGCTAACTACTGAAGGACAAAATAACAGCATCATTTTTTAAATTGAAAGATATGTTGTTATATGTTTTACCTAGCTGTATGCCTCTGCCGTGCCAGCGTGTATTTTCCGGTCAGTAATTGTAGTTCCTACCGCACATTGTCGCAACGCGCTGCCACGACAACTGGGATGTTTTGGTCGCTTTCGGAACTTCGTGCTGACACTGCTACGAACACACCTTACCCCATAACCGCGTCCACAAGGATATTCTTGGCACACCCCTGAAGTGTTTCCCAAGCATTGTCGAACCTTCCCAATGCCTCTGGTGTGCCCATAGTGATGTTTTGGTCACATTGAGAAGTTCGTCCCTCGACAGAGAAACACACATGAAGCCTCTACCACAACCGTGGGGATTCTTGAAGGTGCATAGATTGAGCATGAAGATAAAAAGCCCAATAACTCTTTCGATTGATCTTTGGACACCATATCAAGTGCGAAAGCCCATTTCTAGCTAACTACTAAAGGTCAAAACAACAGCTAGTTTTTGAAATTTAAAGATATGCTGTGATGTGTCTTCTACCTAGCTAAATGCCTCTGCTATGGCGGCGTGTATGTTTCGATCTCTACTGGAAGTTCCTGCCGCACATTGTTGCACGCACTGCCACGCCCACTAGGATGTTCTGGTCGCTTTTGGAACTTCTTCCTACACACTACCGAAAACACCTGACCTTGCAGTCGCACCCCACAAGGATGTTCTGGCCACACCTTGAAGTTTGTCCCAAGCATTACCGAACGCGCCAAATGCCTTCAGTGCCCCCATGGGGATGTTCCGATCACACCCAGAAGTTCGTCCTCGGACTAATAAACACGCATGAAGCCTCTTCCATTGCCAGGGAGATTCTTGAAGATGTAGAGATTGAGGGTGAAGATGAAAACCCTCAAAAACTCCTTGATTGATGTTTAGACACCCATATCAAGTGCAAAGCCCATTTCTGGCTAACTACTAAAGGACAAAATAATGGCTCATTATTGAAATTGAAAGATATGTTGTTATGTGTTTCACCTAGCTGTATGCCTCTGCCGTGCCAGTGTGTATTTTTCGGTCTCTACTTGTGGTTCCTACCGCACATTGTCGCCCGCGCTGCCATGACCACTTGGATGTTTTGGTCGCTTTCAGAACTTCCTCTTGCACACTTAACCCGCAACCGCGGCCACAAGGATGTTCATGTCACACTCTGATGTTTGTCCCAAGCGTTGCCAAACGTGCCCAACGCCTCTGGTCCGCCCATAGGGATTTTTCGATCACACACAAGAGTTGATCCCCGGGATAACAAACATGCATGAAGCCTTTGCCACAACCGTGGGGATTCTTGGAGATGAAGAGATTGAGGGTGAAGATGAAAAGCCCGAATAACTCTTTCATTGATCTTTGGACACCCATATCAAGCCGAAAGCCCATTTCAAGCTAACTAGTAAAGGACAAAAAGAACAACTAGTTTTTGAAATTTTAAGTTATGCTACTATGTGTTGTACCTAGCTATATGCCTCTGCCGTGCCGCATGTACGGTCTAGTCTCTACTAGTAGTTCCTGCCGCACACTGTCGAACGTGCCTACTACGCCCACTGGGATGTTTTGGTCACTTTCGGAACTTCGTCCTACACACTGCTGAACACACCTGACCCTGCAACTGTGCCACAAGGATGTTCTAGCCACACCTCGAAGTTTGTCCCAAGTATTGTCGAACGTGCCCAATCCCTCTTGTTTGCCCATGTGGATGTTCCGATAACACCCGGAAGTTCATCCTCAGACTGACAAGCATGCATGAAGCCTCTGCCATGGCCATGGGGATTCTTGAAGATGAAGAGGTTGAGGGTGAAGATGTAAACCCCCAAAAATTCCTTGATCAATGTTTAGAAACCCATATCAAGCGCAAAGCCCATTTCTGGCTAATTACTAAAGGACAAAATAACGGCTCATTTTTGAAATTGAAAGATATGTTGTTACATGTTTCACCTAGCTGTATGCCTCTGCGTGCCCACGTGTATTTTTTCAGTATGTACTGGTAGTTCCTACAGCACACTGTCGAACGCGCTGCTACGCCCGCTAGGATGCTCTGGTTGCTTTCAGAACTTCGTCCCTGCGCACTACTGAACACACTTGATGCCCCAGCCGTGCCCACAAGAATGTTCTGACCACACCCCGAAGTTTGTCCCAAGTATTGCCGAATGTGCCCAATGTGTCCGGTGCGGCCATGGGGATGTGCCGATCACACCCTAAAGTTCGTCCCCGGATTGACAAATGCGCATCAAGCCTCTACCACGGATGTGGCGATTCTTGAAGACGAAGAGACTGAGGGCGATGATGAAAACCTCCAAAAAGTCCTTCATTGATGTTTAGACACCCATATCAAGCGCAAAGCCCATTTCTAGCTAACTACTAAAGGATATAATCACGGCTCGTTTTTGAAATTGAAAGACATGTTGTTATTTGTTTTACCTAGCTGTATGCCTCTGCCATGCCTATGTGTATTTGTCGGTCTGTGCTGGTAGTTCTTGCCGCACACTGTCAAAACGTGTTGCTGCACCCACTGGGATGTTCTGGTCGCTCTCGGAACTTCGTCTTGCACACAGTTGAACACACCTAATCCCGCAACTGCGCCCACAAGGATGTTCTGGCCACACCCTGATGGTTTTCCCAAGCATTGCCAAATGTGTCCAATACCTCCGGTGCGCCCATAGGGATCTTCCGGTCACATCGAAAAGTTCGTCTTCGGGTTGATGAACACACATGAAGCCTCTACCATGGCTATGGGGATTCTTGAAGATGAAGAGATTGAGGGTGAAGATGAAAACCCCCAATAACTCTTTGATTGATCTTTAGACACCCATATCAAGCGCGAACGCCATTTATAGCTAACTACTGAAGGACAAAATAACAGCTCATTTTTTAAATTGGAAGATATGACATTATGTGTTTTACCTAGCTGTATGCCTCTGTTGTACCCACGTGTACTTTTCGGTCTCTATTAGCAGTTTCTACCACACACAGTCGCACGCGCTATCATGTCCATAGGGATGTTCTGATTGCATTTGGAACTTCATCCTTCACACTGCCGAACACACCTTACCCCGAAACAGCGCCCACTAGGTTGTTCCCGCCACACCTTGATGTTGTTCCAAGCATTGCCAAATGTGTGCAATACCTCTAGTGCGCCCATGGGGATCTTCTGATCACACCCAGAAGTTTGTCCCCGGGTTGACGAACACGCATGAAGCCCCTGCCGTGGGGATTCTTGAAGATGAAGAGATTGAGGGTGAAGATGAAAACCCCCAACAAATCATTGATTGACCTTTATACACCCATATCAAGCGCAAAACCCATTTGTCGCTAACTACTAAAGGACAAAATAACGGCTCATTTTTTAACTTGAAAGATATGTTGTTATGTGTTTTACCTAGCTGCATGCCTTTGTCGTGCCCGCGCGTATTTTTTCGGTCTCTATAGGTAGTTCCTACCGTACACTATCGCATGTGCTGGCACACCCACAGGGATGTTCAGGTCGCATTCAGATCTTCGTTCTGCACACTACTGAACACACCTGACCCCGCAACCGCACCCACAAGTATGTTCTAGCTACACCCCGAAGTTTGTCCCAGGCATTGCTGAACGTGCTCAATGCCTTCAGTGCGCACATGGGGATGTTTCAGTCAAACCCAGAAGTTTATCCCCGGGTTGACGAACACGCATGAAGCCTTTGCCACGGTCGTGGGGATTCTTGAAGACGAAGAGATTGAGGGTGAAGATGAAGCCCCCCAATAACTCTTTGATTGATCTTTTGACACCCATATCAAGCGCAAAGCCCATTTCTAGCTAACTACTAAAGGACAAAAGAAGGGCTTGTTTTTGAAATTGAAAGATATGTTGTTATGTGATGTACCTAGCTGTATCCCTCTGTCATGCCTGCATGTATGTTATGGTCTCTACACCCACGAGGATGCTCTGGTGGCCTTCGGAACTTCGTCCTGCACACTGCCCAACACACCTGACCCCCTAACCGCGCCCATATGGATGTTCTGGCCAGACCCTAAAGTTTGTCCCAAGCATTGCTGAACGTGCTCAATGCCTTCGGTGTGCCCATGGGGATGTTTCGGTCACACCCAGAAGTTTGTCCCCAGGTCGACAAACATCCATGAAGCCTCTGCCACGGCCGTGGGGATTCTTGAAGATGAAGAGATTGAGGGTGAAGATGAAAACCCCCAACAAATCTTTGATTGATCTTTAGACACCCATATCAAGCGCAAAACCCATTTCTCACTAGCTGCTAATGGATAAAATAACGGCTCGTTTCTAAAATTGAAAGATATGTTGTTATGTGTTTTACCTAACTGTATGCCTCTTTCGTGCCCGCGTGTATTTTTCAGTCTCTATAGTTAGTTCCTACCACACACTGTCGCATGCGCTGCCACGCCCACAGGGATGTTCTGGTCACTTTCGGATCTTTGTCCTGCACACTGCCAAACACACCTAACCCCACAACCGTGCCCACAAGTATGTTCTGGCCACACCTCGAAGTTTATCGCAAGCATTACTGAATGTACTGAATGCCTTCGGTGCGCCCATGAGGATGTTTCGGTCACACCCAGAAGTTCGTCCCCGCACTGACGAACACACATGCAGCCTCTGCCACAGCCGTGGGGATTCTTAAAGATGAAGAGATTAAGGGTGAAGATGAAGCCCCCCAATAACTCTTTTATTGATCTTTAGACACCCATATCAAGCGCAAATCCCATTTCAAGCTAACTATTAGAGGACAAAAGAAGGGCTAGTTTTTGAAATAGAAACATATGTTGTTATGTGTTTTACCTAGTTGTATGCCCTTGCCGTGCCCACGTGTATTTTTTCGGTCCCTACTTGCAGTTCCTACCGCGCAATGTCGCATGCATTGCCATTCCCACTGGGATGTTCTTGTCGCTTTCCTAACTTCGTCCTGCACACTGCCGAACACACCTGACCCCACAACCGGCCCATAAGAATGTCCTGGCCACACCTCGAAGTTTGTCCCAAGCATTCCAGAACGTGCTAAATGCCTCCGGTGCCACCATGTGGATGTTCCAGTGACACCCGGAAGTTCGTCCCCAGGTTGACGAACACGCATGAAGCCTCCACTACAGCCGTGGGGATTATTGTAGATAAAGAGATTGAGGGTGAAGATGAAAATCCCAAATAACCCTTTGATTCTTCTTTGGACACCCATATCAAGCCCAAAGCCCATATCAAGCTAACTACTAAAGGGAAAAATAAAAGCTAGTTTTTGAAATTTAATGATATGCTGTTATGTCATGCACCTAGCCATATGCCTCTATCGTGCCCGCGTGTATGTTTTGGTCTTTACTTGTAGTTCCTACCGCACACTGTCGAATGCACTACTATGCCCACTGAGATGCTTTGGTTGCTTTCAAAACTTTGTCCTGCACACTGCCGAACAAAACTGACCCCGAAGCCGCGCCCATAATGATGTACTGGCCACACCTCGACATTTGACCCAAGCATTGCCAAATGCACCCAATGCCTCCGGTGCCCACATGGGGATGTTCCGGTCAAACCCACAAGTTCGTCCCCGTGTTGACGAACACGCATGAAGCCTCTACCACGGCCGTGGGGATTCTTGAAGATGAAGAGATTAAGGGTCAAGATGAAAACCCCCAATAACACTTTGATTGATGTTTAGACACCCATATCAAGCGCAAAGCCCATTTCAAGCTAACTACTAGAGGACAAAAGGAGGGCTCGTTCTTGAAATTGAGTGATATGTTGTTATGTGTTTTACCTAGCTGTATGCCTCTGCCATGCCCGCGTGTATTTTTCGGTCTCTACTTGCTGTTCCTACCGCACAATGTCGCACACGCTGCCATGCCCACTGGGATGTTTTTGTCGCTTTCAGAACTTCGTCCTGCACACTGCCGAGCACACCTAACCCCACAACCGTGCCCACAACGATGTTCTGGCCACACCCCGAAGTTTGTCCCAAGCATTGCCGTACGTGCCCAATGCATTCGGTGCACCTATGGGGATGTTCTGGTCACACCTAGAAGTTCGTCCTCGGGTTGACGAAAATGCATGAAGCCTTTGCCACGGCTGTGGGGATTCTTGGAGGTGAAGAGATTGAGGGTGAAGATGAAAATCCCAAATAGCACTTTGATTGATCTTTAGACACCCATATCAAGCGTAAAACCCATTTCTAGCTAACTACTAACGGACAAAATAACGGCTCGTTTTTGAAATTGAAAGATATGTTGTTATGTGTTTTACCTAGCCTCTACCGTGAAAGCGTGTATTTTCTGATCTCTACTGGTAGTTCCTACCGCACATTGTCGCACGTGCTACGACGTTCAATGGGATGTTCTGGTCGCTTTTGAAACTTCGTCCTGCACACTGCTGAACAAACATGACCCCATAACCACGCCCATAAGGATGTTCTAGCCACACCCCGAAGTTTGTCCCAAGCATTGCTGAATGTGCCCAATGCCTTCGGTGTGCCCATGGGGATGTTCCTGTCACACCCAGAAGTTCGTTCCCGGGGTTGGCGAAAATGCATGAAGCCTCTACCACGGCCATGGGGATTCGTGGAGATGAAGAGATTGAGGGTGAACATGAAAATCCCAAATAACTCTTTGATTGATCTTTAGACACCCATATCAAGCGCAAAACCCATTTCTAGCTAACTACTAAAGGAGAAAATAACGGCTCGTTTTTAAAATTGAAAGATATGTTGTTATGTCATGTACATAGCTATATGCCTCTGTCATACCCGCATATATGTTCCAGTCTCTACTTGTAGTTCCTACCACACAATGTCGCATAGCTGCCATGCCCATTGGGATGTTCTTGTCGCTTTCGGTGCTTCATCTTGCACATTGCCGAACGCACTTGACCCTGCAACCGCGCCCACAAGGATGTTCTGGCCACACCCCGAAGTTTGTCCTAAGCATTGCCGAGCATGCTCAATGCCTCCAGTGCCCCCATGTGGATGTTCCAGTCACACCCAGAAGTTCATCCCCGGGTTGACGAACATGCATGAAGCATCTGCCACAACTGTGGGGATTCTTCGAACATGAAGAGATTGAGGGTGAAGATGAAAATCCCAAATCACTCTTTGATTGATATTTAGACACCCATATCAATCGCAAAACCCATTTCTAGCTAACTACTAAAGGAGAAAATAACGGCTCGTTTTTAAAATTGAAAGATAAGTTGTTATGTCATGTACCTAGCTATATGCCATTGTCGTGCCCACGTGTATGTTCCGGTCTTTACTAGTAGTTCCTTCCGCACACTGTCAAATGCCTTGCTACGCCCACTGAGATGCTTTGGCTGGTTTCAAAACTTCGTCCTACACACTGCCGAACAAAGCTAACCCCGAAGCTGCGCCCACAATGATGTACTTGCCACACCTCGAAGTTTTTCCCAAGCATTGCCAAATGTGCCCAATGCCTCCGGTGCCCATATGGGGATGTTCCAGTCAAGTCCAAAAGTTCGTCCCCAGGTTGATGAACACGCATGAAGCCTCTGCCACGGCCGTGGGGATTCTTGAAGATGAAGAGATTCAGGGTGAAGATGAAAATCCCCAATCACTCTTTGATTGATCTTTAGACACCCATATCAAGCGCAAAGCCCATTTCTAGCCAACTACTAAAGGATAAAATAACGGCTCGTTTTTTAAATTGAAAGATATGTTATTACGCGATGTACCTAGCTGTATGCCTCTGTCATGCCCGAATGTATGGTCCGGTCCCTACTGGTAGTTCCTACCGCACATTATCGAATGCGCTGCTATGCACACTAGGATGTTCTGGTCACTTTCAAAACTTTGTCCTAAACACTGCCGAACAAACCTGGCCACGCAGCCACGCCGACAATGATGTTCTAGCCACACCTCAAAGTTTGTCCCAAGCATTGCCGAATGCGGCCAATGCCACCGGTGCCCCCATGGGGATGTTACGATCACACCCAGAATTTGTTCTTGGACTGACAAACATGCATAAAGCCTCTGCCACGGCCATGGGGATTCTTGGACATGAAGACATTAAGGGTGAAGATGAAAATCCCTAATAACTCTTTGATTAATCTTTAGACACCCATATGAAGCCCAAACCCCATTTCAAGCTAACTACTAAAGGACAAAATAATAGCTACTTTTTAAAATTTAAAGATATGCTATTATGTGATGTACCTAGTTGTATGCCTCTGTCATGCCTGCGTGTATGTTCCGGTCGCTACTAGTAGTTCCTACCGTGCACAGTCGAATGCGCTACTACGACCACGATGATGTTTTGGTCGCTTTCGAAACATCATCCTGCACACTGCTGAACGCACCTAACCCTGCAGCCGCGCCCACAAGGATGTTCGGGCCACACATCGAAGTTTGTCCCAAGCATTATCGAACGTGCCCAATGCCTCTGATGCGCCCATAGGGATGTTCCGGTCACACCCAGAAGTTTGTCCCTGGGTTGACAAAAGCGCATGAAGCCTCTGCCATGGCCGTGGAGATTATTGAAGATGAAGAGATTGAGGGTGAAGATGAAAACCCCCAATAACTCCTTGATTGATCTGTAGACACCCATATCAAGCACAAAGCCCATTTCTAGCTAACTATTAAAGGACAAAATAATAGCTCGTTTTTTAAATTGAAAGATATGTTGTTGTGTGTTTTAACTAGCTGTATGCCTCTGCCGTGCCCTCGTGTATTTTCTGGTCTTTACTAGTAGTTCCTACCACACACTGTCGCACGCACTGCCACACCCATTGGGATGTTCTTGTTGATTTTAGAACTTCATCATGCACATTGTCAAACACACCTGACCTCGCAATCGTGCCGACAAGGATGCCCTGTCCACACCCCGAAGTTTGTCCCAAGCATTGCCAAATGTGCTCAATGCCTCCGTTGTGCCCATGGGGATGTTCCAATCACACCCAGAAGTTCGTCCCCGGGTTGACAAACACACATGAAGCCTCTGCGATGGCCGTGGGGATTCTTGAAGATGAAGAGATTGAGGGTGAAGATGACAACCCCTAATAACTCTTTGATTGATCTTTAGACACCCATATCAAGCACAAAGCCCATTTCTAGCTAACTACTAAAGGACAAAATAATATCTCGTTTTTTAAATTGAAAGATATGTTGTTGTGTGTTTTACCTAGCTGTATGCCTCTGCCGTGCTCGTGTGTATTTTCTGGTCTTTACTAGTAGTTCCTACCGCACACTGTTACACGCGCTGCCTACGCCCATTGGGATGTTCTTGTCGATTTTAGAACTTCATCATGCACACTATCGAACACACCTGACCTCGCAATCGTGCCCACAAGATTGCTCTAGCCACACCCCGAAGTTTGTCCCAAGCATTGCCAACCTGCTCAATGCCTCCGTTGTGCCCATGGGGATGTTCCAATCACACCCAAAAGTTCATCCCCGGGTTGACAAACACACATGAAGCCTCTGCCATGGCCGTGGGAATTCTTGAAGATGAAGACATCGAGGGTGAAGATGACAACCCCCAACAACTCTTTGATTGATCTTTAGACTGCCATATCAAGCGCAAAGCCCATTTCCAGCTAACTACTAAAGGATAAAATAATGGATCATTTTTGAAATTGGAAGATATATTGTTATGTGTTTTACCTAGCTGTATGCCTCTGTTGTGCCCACGTGTATTTTTTAGTCTCTACTGGTAGTCCCTCCCACACATTGTCTCACACGCTGCCACACCCACTGGGATGTTCTGGTCACTTTCGAAACTTCGTCTTGCATGCTACCGAACAGACCTCCACAACCGCCCCCATAAGGATGTTCTGGCCACACCCTGAAGTTTGTCCCAAGCATTGTTGAACATGCTCAATGCCTCTGGTGTGCCCATAGGGATGTTCCGGTCACACCCAGAAGTTTGTCCTTGGGTCGACGAACACACATGAAGCCTCTTCCACGGCCGTGGGGATTCTTGAAGATGAAGTGATTGAGGGTGAAGTTGGAAGCCCCCAATAACTCTTTGATGGATCATTAGACACCCATATCAAGCGCAAAAACCATTTCCTAGCTAACTGCTAAAGGACAAAATAACAGCTCGTTTTTTAAAATTGAAAGATATGTTGTTATGTGTTCTACCTAGTGTTATGCCTCTTCCGTGCCCGTGTGTATGTTCTAGTCTCTACTGGTAGTTCCTATCTTACACAGGCAAACGCACTGCCACGCGTACTGGGATGATTTGGTTGCTTTCGGAACTTCATCCCGCACACTGCCGAACACACCTAACCGCGCAGTTGCGTCCACAAGTATGTTTTTGCCACACCCGATGTTTCTCCCAAGCATTGCCAAACGTTACCAATGCGTCCTGTGCTCCCATAGGGATGTTCCAACCACACTCAGAAGCTGTCCCCGGGTTGACGAGCACGCATGAAGCCTCTGCCACGGCCGTGGGGATTCTTGAAGATGAAGAGATTAAGGATGAAGATGAAAACGCCCCAATAACTCTTTGATTGATCTTTCAACACCCATATCAAGCTCAAAGCCCATTTCTAGCTAACTACTAAAGGACAAAATAACGGCTCGTTTTTTAAATTGAAAGATATGTTGTTATGTGTTTTACCTAGCTGTATGCCTCTGTCATGCCTGCATGTATTTTTGGTCTCTATTGGTAGTTCCTACTGGACACTATCGGTAGCTCCTACCGCACATTGTTGCACGCACTGCCATGCCCAATGGAATGTTCTGGTCACTTTCAGAACTTCATCCTGCACACTGCTGAGCACACCTGACCCTACAGCCATGCCCACAAGGATGTTCTCGCAACACCCTGAAGTTTTTCCCAAGCATTGCCGAACGTTCCCAATGCCTCTGGTTCGCCCATGGGTATGTTCCAGTCACACCCATAAGTTTCGTCCCCGTACTGACAAACACGCATGAAGTCTGTGCCACGACCATGGGGATTCTTGAAGATGAATAGATTGAGCGTGAAGATGAAAAGCCCCAAAAACACTTTGATTGATCTTTGGACACCCATATCAAGCGCAAAGCTCATTTCTAGCTAACTAATAAAGGACAAAAAATTATCAAGATTTTGAAATTTAAGGATATGTTGTTATGTGTTGTATCTAGGTGTATGCCTCTGCCGTGCCCGCATGTATGGTTTAGTCTCTATTGGTAGTTCCTAACCACACTGTCGAATGCACTGCACCACCCACTGGGATGTTCTAGTCGGATTCAAAACTTTGTCTTGCACACTACCAAACACACTTGGCCCCGCAGCCGTGCCCACAAGGATGTTCTTGCCACACCCTGAAGTTTGTCCCAAGCATTGCCAAACGTGCCCAATGCCTCCAATGCACCCAAGTGGATGTTCCGGTCACACCCAGAAGTTCATTCTTGGAATGACAAACACGCATGAAGCCTCTACCACGGCTGTAAGGATTCTTGAAGATGATGAGATTGAGTGTGAAGATGGAAAGCCCCAATAACTCTTTGATTGATCTTTGGAGACCCATATTAAGCTCACAGCCCATTTCTAGCTAACTGCTAAAGGACAAAATAACAACATGTTTTTGAAATTGAAAGATATGTTGTTATGTGTTTTACCTAGCTGTATGCTTCTGTCATGCCCGCATGCAAGTTCCGGTGTCTACTTGATTTTCCTACCGCACATAGCCGAACGCACTGCTACACCCACTGGGATGCTGTGGTCGGTTTCAGAACTTTATCCTGCACACTGACGAAAACACCTGACTCCACAGCCGCGCCCACAAGGATGTTCTGGCCACACCCTGAAGTTTGTCCCAAGCATTGCTCAACGTGCCCGATGCCTCTGTGCGCCCATGGGGATGTTCCGGCCACACCCAGCTGTTCATACCCAGACTGACAAACACGCATGAAGTCTCTGCTGTGGCTGTGGGGATTCTTGAAGATGATGAGATTGAGCATGAAGATGGAAAGCCCCAACAACTCTTTCATTGATCTTTGGACACCCATATCAAGCACAAAGCCCATTTCTAGCTAACTATTAAATGACAAAATAACAGCATGTTTATAAATTGAAAGATATGTTGTTATGTGTTGTACCTAGCTGCATGCCTCTATCGTGCCCGCGTGTATGTTCCGGTCTCTACTGGTTGTTCATACTACACATAGTCGACCGCGCTGCTACATCCACTGGGATGCTCTGGTCGGTCTCAGAACTTGTCCTGCGCACTGACGAACACACTTGACCCTAATGACGCGCCCAAAAGGATGTTCTGGCCACACCCTGAAGTTTTTCTCAAGCGTTGCCGAATGTTTACCAATGCATCGAATGCACCCATGGGGATGTTCCGATCACACCCAAAAGTTCGCCCCGTACTGATAAGCGTGCATGAAGCCTTTGCCACGGCCGTGGGGATTCTTGAAGATGAATAGATTGAGCGTGAAGATGAAAAGCCCCAATATCTCTTTGATTCATCTTTGGACACCCATATCAAGCGCAAAGCCCATTTCTAGCTAACTACTAAAGGACAAAATAATGGTTTGTCTTTGAAATTGAAAGATATGTTGTTATGTGTTTTACCTAACTGTATGCCTTTGCACTGACCTCGTGTATGTTCCGGTCTCTACCGATAGTTCCTACTGCACATTGTCGCACGCGCTGCCACGCCCATTAGAATGTACTGGTCACTTTCAGAACTTCGTCCTGCACACTACCGAACACACCTGACCCCGCAGCCGCGCCCACAAGGATGTTCTAGCTACACCCTGAAGTTTGTCCCAAGCATTGCCGAACGTGCCCAATACATCTAGTCACACTCAGAAGTTCATCCTCGGATAGAGAAACACACATGAAGCCTCTGCCACAGCCATGCGATTCTGGAATATGATGAGATTGAGCGTGAAGATGGAAAGCCCCAATAACTCTTTGATTGATCTTTGGACACCTATATCAAGCGCAAAGCCCATTTCTATCTAACTACTAAAGGACAAAATAATGGCATGTTTTTGAAATTGAAAGATATGCTGTTATGTGTTGTACGTAGCAGTATGCCTCTGTCGTGCCCACGTGTATATTCCGGTCTTTACTGGTTGTTCCTATCACACATTGTCAAATGCGCTGATACGCCCACTGAGATGCTCTGGTCGGTTTCAAAACTTCGTCTTACACACTGACAAACACACCTTACCCCATAGTTGCGCCCACAACGATGTTCTGGCCACACCCTGCAGTTTGTCCCAAGCATTGCTGAACATTCCCAATGCCTCTGGTGTGCCCATGGGGATGTTCTGGCCACACCCACAAGTTTCGTCCCCGTACTGATAAACACGCATGGAGCTTCTGCCACGACTGTGGGGATTCTTGAAGTTGAATAGATTGAGCGTGAAGGTGGAAAGCCCCAATAACTCTCTGATTGATGTTTGGACACCCATATCAAGCGCAAACCCCATTTCTAGCTTACTACTAAAGGACAAAATAATGGCTTGTCTTTGAAATTGAAAGATATGTTGTTATGTGATTTACCTAGCTGTATGCCTCTGCCGTGCCCGCATGTATAGTCCAGTCTCTACTGGTAGTTCCTATCGCACGCTGTCGAGCGCGTTGCAATGCCCGCTGGGATGTTCTGGTCGGTTTAAAAACTTCGTCCTGCACACTGCCAGACACACCTGACCCGTAGTCGCACCCATAGGGATGTTCTTGCCACAACCCGAAAAATGTCCCCGCATTGACGAACGTGCCCAATGCCTTTGGTGCACCCATGTGTATGTTCTTGTTACACCCAGAAGTTCATTCTAGGAATGACAAAAATGCATGAAGCCTCTACCTCGGCTGTGGGGATTCTTGAAGATGATGAGATTGAGCGTGAAGATGGAAAGTCCCAATAACTCTTTGATTGATCTTTGGACACCCATATCGAGCACACAACCCATTTCTAGCTAACTACTAAAGGACAAAATAACAGCATTTTTTTGAAATTGAAAGATATTTTGTTATGTGTTATACCTAGCTGCATGCCTCTGTCATGCCAGTGTGTATGTTTCTACTGCACACAGTCGAATGCGCTGCTATGCCCATTGGGAAGCTCTGGTTGGTTTCAGAACTTCATCCCGCACACTAAAGAAAACACCTGACTCCACAGCCGTGCCCACAAGGATGTTATGGCCACACCCTGAAGTTTGATCCAAGCATTGCCGAACGTGCCCAATGCCTCTGGCGCGCCCATGGGGATGTTCCGACCACACCCAGCAGTTCATCCCCAAAATGATAGACACGCATGAAGCTTCTACCGCTGGCCATGGGGATTCTGTAAGATGAATAGATTGAGCGTGAAGATTAAAAGCCCCAATAACACTTTGATTGATCTTTCGACACCCATATCAAGCACAAAACCCATTTCTAGCTAACTACTAAATGAAAAAAATAATGGCTTGTCTTTGAAATTGAAAGATATGTTGTTATGTGTTTTACCTTGCTATTGTGAAAAATATTGAAGAAACAAATAAGTGTGAAAGAAAGTATTGATGAAAGAATAAAGAAGCTTGTATTTCACTTTACACATCTTGGGTATATATATACAACATCCTAACGGCTAGGTACAAGTTGATTTTACTTTTCTAACAGCTAGGTACAACACATAACAGCATAGCTTTCAATTTCAAGAACTAGCCGTTATTTCGTCCATTAGTGATTAGCTTACTAGCCATTATTTTGTCCTTTAGTGGTTAGCTTGATATGGGCTTTGGGCTTGATATGGGTGTACATAGGCCAATCAAAGAGTTATTTGGGCCTTTTATCTTCACCCTCAATCCCTTCATTTTCAACAGCTATATGCCTCTGCCATGCCCTCGTGTATGTTCCGGTCTTTACCGGTAATTCCTACCGCACATTGTCGCACGCACTGCCACGCCCACTAAAATGTGCTGGTCGCTTTCGGAACTTCGTCTTCCACACTGCCGGACACACCTTAGCCCACAGTTGCGCCCACAAGGATGTTCAACTTGCATACAAACTTTTGAAGTTGTTGAATACTCGGAGGTTTGGTGAATATGTCCGCCAATTGATCTTCGCTCTTGACATAAGGCATTGAGATTGTCTTGTTCAAATATTTTTCTCTTATAAAGTGACAATCTACCTCTATATGCTTGGTCCTCTCATGAAACACCGGATTGTTTGCAATATGTATCACCGATTTGTTATCACAATGTAGCTTCATAGGTGCCTCGACATTAAAACCCAAATCTTCAACCAATGCCTTCAACCATATCAATTCACTGGTGGTTGAAGCCATTGCTCTATATTTAGCTTCGGCACTTGATTTGGCCACCACAGTTTGCTTTTTACTCTTCCAAGTCACTAAATTCCCACCAACAAAAGTACAATATCCAGTTGTAGACTTGCAATCTTCAATGCTTCCTGCCCAATCAGCATCCGTGTAGGCAAAAATTTGGTGATGTCCATGTTTCTTCATTAGTAATCCTTGTCCTAGAGTTCCCTTTGAGATATTTGAGTATTCGGTCCACCATTTCCATGTGATTGGTCATTGGACAAGTCATGAATTGGCTTACCTGATTCACAGCAAAAGAAATGTCAGGTCTTGTAATAGTTAAGTAGATTAACTTACCCACAATTCTTTGATATTGCTTGATGTCTTCAATTGGTTTGCCCTCCTTCTTTTTGGCTTGTACTTCAATTGGAGTTGATGCTATCTTTCCCTCCAAGCTTACCTGTCTCTTTCAAAAGATCAAGTGTGTATTTTCTTTGGGATAGAAATAGCCCTTTATTAGAATGGGCTATCTCTATACCTAGAAAATACCGTAAGTGTCCAAGGTCTTTAATATCAAAAGTAGACTTTAAATAACTTTTAGTGCTGTTTATTCCCAAAGTATCACTCCCTGTTATAATGATATCGTCCACATATATTATCACAACAGTAATACCATTATTGGAGTGTTTTATGAATAAAGAGTGATCAGCACTACTAACCTTAAAGTGTTGAGAAGTTAAAGCACCTAACAACTTAGAGTACCAGGCCCTAGGAGATTGTTTTAAGCCATAGATGGCTTTTCTAAGCTTACATACATGCGGTTTTGGTACTTTAATGTTGTATCCTTGTGGGATATCCATGTAAACCTCTTCTTCTAATTCCCCCTGGAGAAAAGCATTTCGAACATCCATTTGATACATTTCCCATTCATAATTAGTGGCTAAGGACAAAATAACTCTAATGGTGTTCATTTTGGCTACTGGGGCAAATGTCTTTGTGTAATCTAAACCATAGGTTTGAGTGAATCCTTTAGCAACCAATCTAGCTTTATGTTTCTCAATGGAACCATCACTCTTCAGCTTGGTTTTGTACACCCATTTACACCCAACTGTTTTCTTACCTTGGGGAAGAGTAACAATTTCCCATGTCTTATTCTTAACTAAAGCTTCCAACTCCTCATCCATGGCATTTCTCCAAATAGGAATGTCCTTGGCCTCGTTGTAGCAAGATGGCTCTTTCAAACTATCCAATTTGCTTAAAAACACTCTATAACTCTCTTTAACATTATCTAAGGTATAATAATTTTGTATAGGATGTGCTGTGACTTTGTTCCCATAAAAGAATACCCTATTTTTCTGCCATTCGGATGGAGGCTTCCTAATTCTTTGAGATCTTCTAAGAGGAAAATTTTGATCATGTGATGAAGAATCAGACTCTCTCTCATTTTGACCCACCGGTGAGGAACTAAATGGGATTTCATGCTCTAAAACTAATTGATCATTAGGGTTCTCATCACAAGGTGTTTCCTCACTTTGACTTTCGCTAACTATGTTTTGTTCTTCATTTGATTCCAATGGTTCATGAATATCACCATTCTGTTGTGTTGAATCTTCATAGATAAAATCCCTCTTTTTCGCTTTCATTCAAACTAACTCCATTATTGATTTGATCGTTATTCCTTAACAAACTCAACTGATTACCTACAATAGATAGGGGAAGAGGATCCCCTTTCATTTCTCCTTCATTTCTCACTTTATCAAAGTAAGGATCACTTTCCAGAAAAGTAACATTTCTTGACAAAAATTTCTCATTCGTAGAAGGATCTAAACATTTATAACCCTTTTTATCAATGCAATACCCTAAAAATATGCACTTTACACTCCTATGACTCAATTTATCTCTAGCATGATTAGGGATGTGAACATAACAAGTACAGCCAAATACCTTTAGATAAGATAAGTTTGGTTGCCTATTATGCAACAATTCAAAAGGAGATTTTCCATTCAACAACTTCGAAGGCATACGATTTATCAAATGTATGGCAGTGAGAATGGCTTCATTCCAATATCTTTTAGGGACATTGTGATGAAACATTAGTGACCTTCCTACATCTAAAATGTGCCGATTTTTCCGCTCGGCCACACCATTTTGTTCAGGTGTGTAGGGGCAAGTTGTTTGATGAACTATCCCTAAAGTGCTCAAGTAATTCTCAAAGGCATGACTAGTATATTCTCCCCCATTGTCGCTCCTAAGAATCTTAATCCTTTTACCAAGTTGATTTTCAATTAAGGAAACATACTCTTTAAAACATGATAAGGTCTCTGATTTGTTTTTAATCAAGTATATCCAAGTGTATCTCGACTTGTGATCAATGAATGTGACAAAATATCTAAAGCCATTGTGAGATTCTAAAGGAGAAGTCCATAGATCAGAGTGAACAAGATCAAATATTTCATTATAACAAGTTTCCGAATGTACAAAAGGAAGTTTAGTCTGTTTTCCAAGATTACAAGCCCTACATTGTTTAAAATCACTAAACTTCATTTTCGGAATCATTTTACACAGAATGTTACTAGGAGGATGGCCTAGTATTGCATGCCAAAGTTTCTGAAGTCCACTGTCTTCCTCAACTCTAAGGGCTTGATTGGTACTATCCAAAAAATATAGGCCGTCATGTAAGGTTCCCTCACCAATCTTCTTCCCGGTTGACATGTCTTGAAATATCACCTTATTGGGTTCAAAGGTAACACGACAATTTAAGTCTTTTGTTATTCTACTAACGGACAGCAAATTTGATGAAAAATTTGGCATATAAAGGCCACTTGTTCTCTTGGATAAAACTTTAATATCTCCTAATCCCTTAATGGGTATTTCACTACCATTGGCTATTGTCACATTTCTAATGTTTCCTAGGGTTTCTATTCTAGATGCCATGTTTTTATTTCTAAACATATGATTAGTAGCACCTGAATCAATAACCCAAGGGTCAAACTTAAAATGTGAGTTGGAAATCATACCTTGAGAGGAGCTTGGAAGATGGTTCTGAAGTAGTTTGGCCAAATCCTCAAGGAGTTTTGAGTTCCCTTTTTCGATTGCATTTTGAGCACCTTGTGGTGGCGCCTTTTCCTTGAAGTTAACTGGCCTCAAATGTGGATTAAGAACCCAACATTTTTCTTTAGTATGACCAAGCATCTTGCAGTGCCCACACTTCCAGCATTTGTCTTTAAGGTTGTGCATCCGTCCACATTTATCACACTTAGCCTTAACTTTTGCTCCTTGGACCATCCTGCCTTCTTCCTTGCTGTCCACCAAACTACCTCTCTCAGCCTTGCTTGAATTCCCATTCAAAATCTTTCTTTGCAAGTACTCTTTATTAACCTTGTTTGCAACATCGTCATAATAAGGCAAAGGTTCAATTCTAAGAATGTGATTCCGAAGATCTTCGTAGTCCGAACCCAAACCCATCAAATACGATATCACAAGATCTTCATTGGCCCTTTTTTCCACCTCTTCAATGTTGGTAGTATTCGGCCTTAATGATTGAAGTTCATCCCATGCCTCCTTAATTTTGGTGTTATATTCTATCGGATCACCTCCACTAAGGCTGATATTGTTGATGAACTGCTTCAACTCGTATATTCTCATCAAGTTTCCTTGATGACCAAATTGTCTCTTGATAGACTCCCAAAGTGCTTTAGAAGTTTCAGCCTTTGAGAATGCACCTACCAAGGATGGTTCCATGGAATTTAAAATCCATGTGTACACCAAGTTGTCATTATAACACCAATCCATCTGTGGGCTTTGTGATTCTTCCATTCACGAAACCCAATGCTCGTTTTCCACATAATGCTCTTTCAGCGGGATTGATCCAAATTGAGTAATTTTTTCCATTCAAGGGAAATGTGGTAAGTTTCAAGGTGGTGTTACCATCATTATCAACTCCCTTGAAGGAACTTCTGCTCTTGGTGTTGTATGACGAGCCCTCCCTTTCCATTCTTTAATTTGGCTATGAAGGGGAATGTCTTGATACACCAAGAACCAACAAAGCAACAAAAGGTAAAAAGCTAGATTAAAGATGAAACCTGCTCTGATACCATGTGAAAAATATTGAAGAAACAAAGAAGTGTGAAAGAAAGTATTGATGAAAGAATAAAGAAGCTTGTATTTCACTTTACACATCTTGGGTATATATATACAACATCCTAACGGCTAGGTACAAGTTGATTTTACTTTTCTAACAGCTAGGTACAACACATAACAACATAGCTTTCAATTTCAAGAACTAGCCGTTATTTCGTCCATTAGTGATAGCTTACTAGCTGTTATTTCATCCTTTAGTGGTTAGCTTGATATGGGCTTTGGGCTTGATATGGGTGTACATAGGCCAATCAAAGAGTTATTTGGGCCTTTTATCTTCACCCTCAATCCCTTCATTTTCAACAGCTATATGCCTCTGCCATGCCCTCGTGTATGTTCCGGTCTTTACCGGTAATTCCGACTGCACATTGTTGCACGCACTGCCACGCCCACTGAAATGTGCTGGTCGCTTTCGAAACTTCGTCTTCCACACTGGCGGACACACCTTAGCCCACAGTTGCGCCCACAAGGATGTTCTAGCCACACCCCGAAGTTTGTCCCAAGCATTTCTGAACGTGCCCAATGCCTCTGGTGCGCCCATCGGGATGTTCTAGTCACACTCAGAAGTTCATCCCCGGACTGACAAACATGCATGAAGCCTCTACCACGGCCGTGGGGATTCTTGAAGATGATGAGATTGAGTGTGAAGATGGAAAGCCCTAATAACTCTTTGATTCATGTTTGGATACCCATATCAGGCGCAAAGCCCATTTCTGGCTAACTACTAAAGGACAAAATAACGGCTCATTTTTAAAATTGAAAAATATGTTGTCATGTGTTTTAACTAGCTGTATGCCTCTGCCGTGCCCACTTCAGAACTTCGTTCTGCACATCACCAAACACACCCGACCATGCAACCACACCCACAAGGATGTTTTGGCCACACCCTGAAGTTTGTCCCAAGCATTGCGCAACGTACCCAATGCCTCTGGTGCGCGCGCCCATGGGGATGTTCTAGCCACACCCAGAAGTTCATCCCCTGACTGACAAACACGCTTGAAGCCTCTGCCACGGCTGTGGGAATTCTTGAAGATGATTAGATTGAGCATGAAGATGGAAAGCCCCACTAGCACTTTGATTCATATTTGGACACCCATATCAAGTGCAAAGCCCCATTTCTAGCAAACTACTAGAGGACAAAATAACGGCTCATTTTTTAAATTGAAGATATGTTGTTATGTGGTTTAACTAGCTATATGGCTCTGCCGTGCCCACGTTTATGTTTGTGTCTCTATTGGTAGTTCCTACTGCACATTGTCGCACGTGTTGCCACGCTCACAAGGATGTTCTGGTCACTTTCAGAACTTCATCCTGCACACTGCCGAACACACTTGACCCCGCAACCGCGCCCACAAGGATGTTCTGGCCAAACCCTGAAGTTTGCCCCAAGCATTGCCGAACGTGCCCAATGCCTCTAGTGTGCCCATTGGGATTTTTCGGTCACACCCAAAAGTTGGTCCCTGGGTTTACGAACACGCATGAAGCCTCTGGCATGGCTATGGGCATTCTTGAAGATGAAGAGATTAGGGTGAAGATGAAAAGCCCAAATAACTCTTCAATTGATCTTTGGACAGCCATATCGCACCCAAATCCCATTCCGAGCTAACTACTAAAGGACAAAATAACAATTACTTTTTGAAATTTAAAGATATACTGCTATGTGTTGTACCTAGCTGTACGCCTCTGTCGTGCCTGCGTGTATGTTCTGGTCTCTACTGGTAGATCCTACCGCATACTGTCGAATGCGCTGCTATGCCCACTGGGATGTTTTGGTCACTTTCAGAACTTCGTCCTCCACACTACCGAACACACATGACCCCGCGGCCACGCCCACAAGGATGTTCTGGCCACACCTCGAACTTTGTCTCAAGCATTGCCGAACGTGCCCAATGCCACTGGTGTGCCCATGGAGATGTTCCGGTCACACCCGCAAGTTCGTCCCCGGACTGACAAACACGCATGGAGCCTCTGCCACGGCCGTCGGGATTGTTGAAGATAAAGAGATTGAGTGTGAAGATGAAAACCACCAATAACTCTTTGATTGATCTTTAGACACCCATATCAACCCAAAGCCAATTTCTAGCTAACTACTAAAGGACAAAATAACGGCTCGTTTTTTAAATTCAATGACATATTGTTATGTGTTTTACCAAACTGTATGCCTCTGTCGTGCCCGCGTGTATTTTTTGGTCTTTACTGGTACTTCCTATTGCACATTGTGGCATGCACTGCCACGCCCAATGGGATGTTCTGCTTGCTTTCGAAACTTCGTCTTGTACACTGCCGGAAACACCTGACCTCGCAGCCACGCCCACAAGTATGTTCTAGGCATTCCCGGAAGTTAGTCCCAACCATTGCTGAACGTGCCCAATGCCTCTGGTACGGCCACTGGGATTTTTCAGTCACACCCAAAAGCTGGTCCCTAGGTTATCGAACATGCATGAAGCCTCTGCCACGACGGTCGGGATTCTTGAAGATGAAGAGATTGAGGGTGAAGATGAAAACTCCCAATAACTCTTTGATTGATCTTTGGACAGCCATATCAACCCAAAACCCATTTCTAGCTAACTATTAATGGACAAAATAATGGCTCGTTTTTTAAATTGAATGATATGTTTTATGTGTTTTACCAAACTGTATGCCTCTGTCGTGCCCGCGTGTATTTTTCGATCTCTACTCGTGGTTCCTACCGCACATTGTCGCATGGATTGCCATGCCCACTGGGATGTCCTGCTCGCTTTCAGAACTTTGTCTTGCACACAGCCGAAACACCTGACCCCACAGCCGCACCCACAACCATGTTCTGCTCGCTTTCGAAACTTCGTCTTGCACCCCTCGAACAGTAGGCATTGCCAGAAGTTTGCGCAACGATTGCCGAATGTGCCCAATGCCTCTGGTGCGGCCGCTAGGATTTTTTAGTCACACCCAAAAGTTGGTCCCTGGGTTGTCAAAGATGCATGAAGCCTCCGCCACAGCCGTGGGCATTCCTTGAGATGAAGAGATTAATGGTGAAGATGAAAAGCCCAAATAGCTCTTCGATTGATCTTTGGACACCCATATCTCACCCAAAGCCAATTTTGACCTAACTACTAAAGGACAAAATAAAAGCTAGTTTTTGAAATTTAAAGATATGTTGTTATGTCTCTTACATAGCTGTATGCCTCTGTCATGCCCGGGTGTATGTTCTGGTCTCTATTGGTAGTTCCTAGCACATGCTGTCAAACACGCTGCTATGCCCACTGGGATGTTCTGGTCGCTTTTGGAACTTCATCCACTACACTGCTGAACACACCTATCCCTACAGTCGCGCCCACAAGGATGTTCTGGCCACACCTCGAACTTTATCTTAAGCATTGCCGAACATGCCCAATGCCTCTGGTGTGCCCATAGGGATGTTTCGGTCAAAACCAGAAGATCGTCCCCGGACTAACAAACATGCATTAAGCCACTGCCATGGTCGTGGGGATTCTTGAAGATGAAGAGATTGACGGTGAAGATGAAAACCCCTCAACAACTCTTTGATTGATCTTTAGACAAGCATATCAATACGAAGCCCATTTCTAGCAAACTACTAACGAACAAAATAGCGACTCCTTTTTGAAATTGACTCATATGTTGTTATTTGTTTTACCTAGCTGTATGCCTCTACCGTGACCGTGTATATTTTCCAGTATCTTCTGGTAGTTCCTACCGCACATTGTCGTACATGCTACCAAGCGAACTGGGATGATCTGGTCACTTTCGAAACTTCGTCCTACACACAGCCGAACACACATGACCCCGCAACTGCGCCCACAAGTATGTTCTGGCCACACCCTACAATTTGTCCCAAGCATTGCCGAACATGCCCAATGCCTCTAGTGCACCCACTGGGATTTTTCGTTCACTCCCAAAAGTTAGCCCCTGGCTTGATGAATGCGCATGAAGCCTCTACCTCGGCCGTGGGGTTTCTTGAAGATGGATAGATTGAGCATGAAGATGGAACACCCTAATAACTCTTTGATTGATCTTTGGACACCCATATCAAGCACAAAACCCATTTCTAGCTAACTACTAAAGGATAAAATAACAGCTCGTTTTTGAAATTGAAAGATATGTTGTTATGTGTTTTACCTAGCTGTATGCCTCTGCGTGCCAGCGTGTATTTTCCAGTTTGTTCTGGTAGTTCCTACCGTACATTGTCGCATGTGCTGTCACGCCCTTTGGAATGTTCTGGTCGCTTTCAGAACTCCTGAACACTACTAAACACACCTGATCCCGCAGCTGCGCCCACAAGGATGTCCTGGCCACACCCTGAAGTTTGTCCCAAGCATTGCCGAACGTGCCCAATGCCCCTAATGCGCCCATAGGGATGTTCCGATCATAACCAGAAGTCCATCCCCAGACTGACAAACACGCATGAAGCCACTGCCGCACCCGTGGGGATTCTTGAAGATGAAAATCCCCAATAACTCTTTGATTGTTCTTTAGACACCCATATCAAGCGCAAAGCCCAATTTTAGCTAACTAGTAAAGAACAAATTATGGCTCATTTTTGAAATTGAAAGATATGTTGTTATGTGTTTTACCTAGTTGTATGCCTCTGCCATGCCCGCGCGTATTTTTCTGTGTCTACTTCTTGTTCCTACCGCACATTGCCGCACGTGCTGCCACAACCACTATGATGTTCTGGTCGCTTTCAAAACTTCATCCTACGCATTGCCGAACATACCTGACCCCACAGCCGCGCCCACAAGGATGTTCTGGCCACCCCTCGAAGTTTGTCCCAAGCATTGCCAAATGCACCCAATGCCTCCGATTCCCTCATGGGGATGTTTCGATCACACCTAGAAGTTCGTCGTCGGACTGACAAACACGCATGAAGCCTCTGCCACGGCCGTAGGGATTCTTGAAGATGAAGAGATTGAGGGTGAAGATGAAAACCCCCAAAAACTTCTTGATTGATCTTTAGACAGCTATATCAAGCGCCAAACCCGTTTCTGGCTAACTACTAACGGACAAAAAGCGGCTTGTTTTTTAAATTGAAAGATAAGTTGTTATGTCTTTTACCTAGTTGTATGCCTCTGCCGTGCCCACGTGTATGTTCCGGTCTCTACCAGTAGTTCCTACCGCATATTGTCAAATGCGCTACAACGCCCACTAGAATGTTTTAGCCACTTTCGAAACTTCGTCCTGCACACTGCCGAACACACCTGACCTCGGAACTGCGACCAGAACAATGTTCTGGCCACACACCGAAGTTTGTCCCAAGCATTGCCGAACGTGCCCAATGCGTTCGGTACGCCCATAGGGAAGTTTCGGTCACACCCAGAAGTTCCTCCCCGGGTTGATGAACACACATGAAGCCTCAGCCATGGGGGTGAAGATTCTTGGAGATGAAAAGATTGATGGTGAAGATGAAAATCCCAAATAACTCTTTGATTGATCTTTGGACACCTATATCCAGCCAAAGCCCATTTTAAGCTAACTACTAAGGGCAAAATAACAGCTAGTTTTTGAAATTTAAATATATGTTGTTATGTGATGCAACTAACTGTATGCCTCCATTGTGCCCGCGTGTATGTTCCGGTCTTTACTGGTAGTTCCTGTCGCACATTGTCGCACGTGTTGCCACGCCCAGTGGAATGTTCTGGTCGCCTTCAGAACTTTGTTTTGCACATTACCAAACACACCTGACCACGCAACCGCGCCTACAAGGATGTTCTAGCCACACCTTACAGTTTGTCCCAAGCATTGCCGAACGTACCCAATGCCTCTGGTGCGCCCATGGGGATGTTCCGGCCACACCCAGAAGTTCATCCCCTGACTGACAAACACGCTTGAAGCCTCTGCAACGGCCATGGGAATTCTTGAAGATGATTCGATTCAGTGTGAAGATGGAAAGCCCCAATAACACTTTGATTCATCTTTGGACACCTATATCAAGCGCAAGGCCCATCTCTAGCAAACTACTAAAGGATAAAATAACGGCTCATTTTTGAAATTGAACATATGTTGTTATGTGTTTTACCTAGCTATATGTCTCTGCTGTGCCCACGTGTATATTCCGGTCTCTATTGGTAGTTCTTACCGCACATTGTCGCACGTGTTGCCACGCCCATAGGGATGTTCTGGTCGCTTTCGAAACTTCGTCCTACACACTACAGAACACATGTGACCCCGCAACCGTGCCCACAAGGGTGTTTTGGCCAAACCCTGAAGTTTACCCCAAGCATTGTTGAACGTTCCCAATGCCCTTAGTGTGCCCACTGGGATTTTTTGCTCACACCCAAAAGTTGGTCCCTAGGTTGACGAACACGCATGAAGCCTCTGCCACGGCCTTGGGATATTTGAAGATGAGGAGATTGAGGATGAAGATGAAAGTCCCAAATAACTCTTTAATTGATCTTTGGACACCCATACCAAGCCAAAAGCCTATTTCAAGCTAACTACTAAAGGACAAAATAACAACTAGTTTTTGAAATTTCAAGATATGCTGTTATGTGTTGTACCTACTTGTATGCCTCTATCGTGCCCGCGTGTATGTTCCTATCTCTATTGGTAGTTCCTACTGCACACTGTCGAACGCGCTGCTACGCCAACTTGGATGCTCTGGTCGCTTTCAAGACTTCGTCCTGCACATTGCCGAGCACACCTTACCCCGCAGCCGCACCCACAAGGATGTTCTGGCCACGCCTTGAAGTTTGTCCCAAGCATTGCCAAACGTACAAAATGCCTTTCGTGTGCCCATGGGGATGTTCCAATCACACCCACAAGTTCAACCCCGGACTGACACACACGCATGAAGCCTCTGCCACGACCGTGGGGACTCTTGAAGATGAATAGATTGAGTGTGAAGATGAAAAGCCCTTATAACTCTTTGATTGATCTTGGACACCCGTATCAAGCGCAAAGCCGATTTCTAGCTAACTACTAAAGGATAAAATAATGGCATTTTTTTGAAATTGAAAGATACGTTGTTATGTGTTGTACTTAGCTGTATGCCTCTGTCGTTCCTGTGTGTATGTTCTAGTCCCTACTGGCAGTTCCTACCACACTGTCGAACGCGTTGCTATGCCTACTAGGATGCTCTAGTCGATTTCAGAACTTCATCCAGCACATTTTCGAACGCATATGACCCGGCAGCGGCGCCCACAAGGATATTCTTGCCACACCCCAAAGTTTGTCCCCAAGCATTGCCGATTGTGCCCAATGCCTCTGGTGCACCCATGGGGATGTTTCGGTCACGCCCAAAAGTTTGTTCCCGGAATGACAAACACACATGGAGCCTCTGCCACGGCCATGGCGATTATTGAAGATGAAGAGATTGAGGGCAAAAATGAAAAGCCCCGATAACTCTTTTATTTATCTTTCGACACCCATATGATTCCCAAAGCCCATAGCAAGCTAACTACTAAAGGACAAAATAACAGCTGGTTTTTGAAATTTGAAGATGTTTTTATGTGTTGTACCTAGCTGTATGCCGCTGCCGTGCTCGCATGTATGGTCCTTTCTCTACTGGTAGTTCCTATCGCACATTGTCGAACACGCTGCTATGCCTACTGGGGTGTTATGGTTGCTTTCTGAACTTCATCCTGCACACTGCCCAACAAACCAGACCCCACAGCTGCCCCCACAAGGCTGTTTTAGCCACAACCTGAAGTTTGTCTCAAGCATTGCCGAACGTGCCCAATGCCTCTAGTGCGACCATGGGAATCTTTCAGTCACACCTAGAAGTTCGTACCCTGACTGAGTAACACAGATGAAGCCTCAGCCACAGCAGTGGGGATTCTTAAAGATGAAGAGATTGAGGGTGAAGATGAAAAATCCCAATAACTCTTTGATTGATCTTTGGACACCCATATCAAGCGCAAAACCCATTTCAAGCTAACTACTAAAGGACAAAATAACAGCTAGTTTTTGAAATTGAAAGATATTTTATTATGTGTTTTACCTAGCTGTATGCCTCTGTCATGCTTGCGTGTATTTTTTGGTCCCTATTGGTAGCTCTTACCACACACTGTCGAACGCGATGCTATGCCCACTGCGATGCTTTGATCGGTTTTAGAACTTTGTCTTGCACATTGCCGAACACATCTGAGCCCGTAACCACGCCCACAAGGATGTTCTGGCCACGCCCCAGAGTTTCTCCCAAGCATTGTTCAACATGGCCAATGCCCTTGGTGCACCCATGTGGATGTTCCGGTCACACCCACAAGTTTGTCCCCGGATTGACAAACACGCATTAAGCCTCTGCCACATTCGTGGGGGCTCTTTAAGATGAATAGATTGAGCGTGAAGATGAAAATCCCCAATAACTCTTTGATTGATCTTTAGACACCCGTATCAAGCGCAAAGCCCATTTCTAGCTAACAACTAAAGGACAAAATAATGGCATTTTTTTGAAATTGAAAGATATGTTGTTATGTGTTGTACTTAGCTGTATGCCGCTGTCATCCCCGTGTATATGTTTCGGTCTCTACTGGTAGTTCGTATCGCACACAGTCCAATGCGCTGCTATGCCCACTAGGATGCTCTGGTCGGTTTCAGAACTTCGTCCTGCGCACTGCCGAACGCACTTGACCCTGCAGCTGTGCCTACAAGGATGTTCTTGCCACACCCCGAAGTTTATCCCAAGCATTGCCGAACATGCCCAATTCCTCTAGTGCGCCCATGGGTATGTTCTGGTCACACCCACAAGTTGGTCCCCCTACTGACAAACACACATAAACCCTCTGCCACGGCAGTGGGGATTCTTGAGGATGAATAGACTGAGCGTGAAGATGAAAAGCCCCAAAACTCTTTGGAGACCCATATCAACCGCAAAGCCTATTTGAAGTTAACTACTAAAGGATAAAATAACAGCTAGTTTTTGAAATTTAAAGATTTGCTGTTATGTGTTGTACCTAGCTGTAAGCCTCTCCTGTGGCTACGTGCATGTTACGGTCTCTATTGGTAGTTCCTACTGCACCTTGTTGCACGCGCTGCCACGCCCACTGGGATGTTCTGGTCGCTTTCGAAATTCATCCTGCACATTGCCGAACACACCTGACCCCGCAGCCTCGCCCACAAGGATGTTCTAACCACACCCTGAAGTTTGTCCCAAGCATTGCCGAATGTGGCCAATGCCGCCACTGCGCCCATGAGGATGTTTCGGTCACCTTTAGAAGTTCGTCACCGGACTGACTAACACACATGAAGCCTCTGCCACGGCCATGGGGATTCTTAAAGATGAAGAGATTGAGGGTGAAGATGAAAAACCCCAATAACTTTTTTATTGATCTTTAGACGCCTATATCAAGCGCAAAGCCCATTTCTAGGAAACTACTAAAGGACAAAATAATAGCTCATTTTTTAAATTGAAAGATATGTTGTTATCTGTTCTACCTAGCTTTATGCCTCTGTCATGCCCGCGTGTATTTTTCGATCTCTACTGGTAGTTCCTACCGCACAATGTCAGTCGCATTTTGAACTTCATCCTGCACATTATCAAACACACCTGACCCTCCAACCGTGCTCACAAGGATGTTTTGGCCACGCCGCGAAGTTTCTCCCAAGCATTGCTGAACATGCCCAATGCCCCTGGTGCGCCCATGGGGATGTTCCGGTCACACCCACAAGTTCGTCTCCGAACTGACAAACATGGATGAAGCCTCTGCCACAACCGTGGGGACTGTTGAAGATGAATAGATTGAGCGTGAAGATGAAAAGCCCCCAAAACTCTTTGATTGATCTTTGGCCACCCATATCAAGCGCAAAGCCCATTTCAAGCTAACTACTAAAGGACAAAATAACAGCTAGTTTTTGAAATCTAAAGATATGTTATTATGTGTCGTACCTAGCTATATGCCTCTGGCGTGCCCGCATGGATGGTCCGGTCTCAACTGATAGCTCCTACCACACACTGTCGAACGCGCTGCTATGCCCAATGGACTGTTTTGGTCACTTTCAAAACTTCGTCTTGCACACTACCAAACACACCTGACCCCGCAGCCGCACCTGCAAGGATGTTCTGGCCACACCTCGAAGTTTGTCCCAAGCATTGCCGAACTATCTCTAGTGCGCCTACGGGGATGTTCTGATCACACCCAGAAGTTCGTCCCTAGACAGACTAACACACATGAAGCCTCTGCCACGACCATTAGGATTCTTAATGATGAAGAGATTGAGGGTGAAGATAAAAGGTCCCAATAACTCTTTGATTGATCTTTTGACACCCATGTCAAGCGCAAAGCCCATTTCTGGCTAACTATTAAAGCTCAAAATAACAACAAGTTTTTTAAATTTAAAGATATGCTTTTATGTGTTGTACCTAGCTATAAGCCACTGCCGTACTTGCATGCATGGCTAGGTCTCAACTGGTAGTTCCTACCGCACACAGTCGTACGCGCTGTTCCTGCACTCTGCTGAACACACCTGACCTCGCAGCCGCGCCCGCAAGGATGTTTTGGCCACTCTCTGAAGGTTGTCCCAAGTGTTGCCAAACTTGCCCAATGCGTTTGGTGCGCCCATTGGGATATTTCGGTTGCACCTATAAGTTCATTCCTGGACTGACAAACATGCATGACGCCACTTCCACGGTCGTCGTGATTCTTGAAGATGAAGAGATTGAGGGTCAAGATGAAAAGCTCAAATAAGACTTTGATTGATCTTTGGACACCCATATCAAGCCAAAACCCAATTTGAAGTTAATTGCTAAAGGTCAATATAACAGCTAGTTTTTGAAATTGAAACATATGCTCTTATGTGTTGTACCTAGCTATTTGCCTCTGCCAAGCCCGCATGTCTGTTCCGGTCTCCACTAGTAGTTCCTACTACAAATTGTTAAATGCATTGCCACACCCATTGGGATGCTCTAGCCGCTCCTGAAACTTCGCCCTGCACACTGCTGAACATACCTAACCCTACAGCGACGCCCAAAAGGATGCTCTGGGCACTCCTCGAAGTTTGTCCCAAGCATTGCCAAACGTGCCCAATGCCTCTGGTGTGCCCACAGAGATGTTTCAGTCACACCTAGAAGTTCGTCCCCGGAGTGATAAACACGCATTAAGCCTTTTCCACGACCGTGGGGACTGTTAAAGATTAAGAGATTGAGGGCAAAGATGAAAAGCCCAAATAAGTCTTTGATTGATCTTTGGACACCCATATCAAGCCCAAAGCTAGATTGAAGCTAACTACTAAAGGTCAAAATAATAGCTAGTTTTTGAAATTGAAACGTATGCTCTTATGTGTTGTACCTAGCTGTATGCCTCTTCCAAGCCCGCATGTATGTTCCGGTCTCCACTAGCAGTTCCTGCTACGAACTGTCGAATGCGTTGCCACAGCCACTGGGATGCTCTGGTCGCTCCTGAAACTTCATCCTGCACACTGCCGAACACACTTGACCCCGTAGCGATGCCCAAAAGGATGTTTTGGGCACTCCCCGAAGTTTGTCCTAAGCATCGCCAAATGTGTCCAATGCCTCTGGTGCGCCAACAGAGATGTTTCGATCACACCTAGAAGTTCGTCCCCGAAGTGACAAACGCGCATTAAGACTCTACCATGGCCGTGGGGAATGTTAAAGTTTAAGAGATAGAGGGTGAACATGAAAAGCCCTAATAACTCTTTGATTGATGTTTGGATACCCATATGAAGCCCAAATCCCATTTCAAGCTAATACTAAAGGTCAAAATACCGGCTAGTTTTTGAAATTGAAAGATATGCAGTTATGTGTTTTACCTAGCTGTATGCCTCTGCCAAGCCCGCATGTATGTTCCGGTCTCCACTAGTAGTTCTTATCGCACACTATCGACCACGCTGCCACACCCAATGCGATATTTTAGTCGCTCTCGGAACTTCGTCCTGCACACTACCGAACACACCTAACCCCGCTTTGACAGCCAGAAGGATTTTCTGGAAACTTCCCGAAGTTTGTCCCAAGCATTGCAAAACATGCCCAATGCGTTGATGCGCCCACAGAGATGTTTCAATCACACCTAGAAGTTCATCCTTGGGCTGAAAAACATGCATGACGCCTGTGCCACGCCCGTCGGGAATCTTGAAGATGAAGAGATTGAGGGTGAAGAGGAAAAGCCCAAATAATTATTTTACTGATATTTGGACACCCATATCAAGCCCCAAGCCCATTTCAAGCTAACTACTAAAGGTCAAAATAACAGCTAGTTTTTGAAATAGAAAGATATGATGTTATGTATTGTACCTAGCTGTATGCCTCTGTGAAGCTCGTATGTATGTTCTGGTCGCTACTAGTAGCTTCTACCGTACGCATTCGAACGTGCTGCCACG